>CANHQG010000156.1:0-82506 GCA_947462335.1 Harmothoe impar
GGTAACAATACACTCTCTGACTGTCCCGTTGTGTTTTATGACTATTTGACTGTATTTGCCTCAGACAATAGATAAAGAGCTGTTCTGGTTTAAGCGCCGCACGCTTATAAATTTGGAGGGCTGTACATCCTTGGCGCTTATGCATGTTACCTATATCATACAATATAATGATACATGCAGGTGAGTGTGCAGGTACATGGGCAGGTGTGCAGATAGAATACCTGCATGTGTATCAATGCCAAATGATAGAAAGGGCGGGGGTGGGGGTATATTCTATGTATTTGACCGATCTACTCACTATCGATAAAACTGTAAACCTATTCAACCGTTATCTCAATATTAACCTCACAATGCCTAGTATCAACCTCGACCTGTCATAATCAAACTACCTCAAGCTCTGTCTAAATATATCCACGTTAAAGTGTACTAAGTGTGCCAGTTGACCCTGGAAGTTGACTCACTCTCTGACTGTGCCATCTAAGATAGCACCACCACCAGACAGAGTCAAAGTCCAGCCTGTGTCAGACCAGCCGGCCTATCGCCCACGTGTCAGGGCCTAGAGGATAGTAGTAGGCCTATACTGCAGGATAGGCGTATAGAGGATTAGAGGTGGCTCTAGTGGCTTTAGATAATCCCCTTCATGTGATTGTAGGTCCCAGTGTTAATCCAGTTATATTGGATGATCCACTACTCTGTGGTGAGTCGTAGTGACACTGACAGGGAGGTCGGAGGGTCCCTCCTCCTCCAGGCGTGGATTCAGACGGGGCGGACCCCATATTTTCCTGTATATTTAATGTGAATTTTCCAATACCCCCAGTACATTGCCTATGTCACGCCCCCCCCCCCCCCTTTCCAAAATGTCTGGATCCGCCCTGTCCTCTAGTGTGTTATACGGGGCCTCAACGCCTGGGTCTCTACTGCAGGGAAGTGGGTATCATCAACCTTAGTCCTTGCATGTATAGGCATATTAGGGAACATTCACAAATGACGTCACCAGCTAGAGGGGTGTGGGGTCTTGGGATTGTAAAGTGAAAAAACGTTACCAGGGCCATACCTTTTGATTATATTTATATGGGAATTTGCACAAAATCGTGATAGAGTGAGGGGGAGGGGGGTCTACAAAGGAGCCCAAAAAGTGTGAACGTTCCCTTAGCCTAAAGAGTAGAAACGCTCAGGCCTAAAGCTGCATGATAGGCCTACTGTACTCAAGATTTAAACTCTGCATTGTGGCATGCATGGACTGTTTAGGTCTGGGCTTTCCTGCTCGGTCTGGCCTGGGTCTGTACCTGGTACCTGTAGGCTATGTACCTCCACCAACGAGCCTAAATAGCGTATAGCTGTACGCTTACACTCTACTATTCTTGCCTCCACGCCGACCTGCTCTGCGTCTGTATGTACCTATGTTACTCCACATGTAAGGTGTGGAGTGCCCCACTAGGGGAGTGGTCATTATTTAACCCCATGCTGTTGGATAACGACAGGTCCCCAGATTAGGACTGAGGAGGTGTAGAGTAGTGTAAATCACCTACTGGCCCTGGTGCCATATTATATTAAGCTGCTCGGCCTAAGACGTCCAGAACAATGGTCATATAATAGGCCTACTTGGCTCTGCAGGCTTAGAAGAACTAACATGTATGTAAACCTACCCAATATTGTATACACTATTATGTGACTATAATTATATGAAAACTGTCAACATTTTGATTTTAAAGCTGAAAGAAATGATATCCAACAGATATCTAGTACTCTATACAAGGAAAAGGTCAACATTTTAAATTCAAATGAAAATCAATGAAATTTTATCCAACAGATTAACCTGTAATACTAGAATTTAACATGAAGAAATACAATACTAAACCTATTCTATAAGAACAATGAATGCAAATTCTCAAAACCTTTTAACATAGAAACATATAATATTTGACTGGTATGAAACCTACCTATTGATTGATCCTTTCGAGTGATGATGACGGTAAAGTTGAGGTCCTCTTCTTTCTCATAGTCCAATCGCTCGTTGTCCTTGAGTTGAACTGCTCCGTTGTAACGGTTGATCTCCAGTTTACTCGGCGCAGGGCGTTGGAACGCAAACCTCTCATAATTCTCGTTCTCGGATAGACGAATTAGTACTCCAACCATGCTCTCCGGCACTTCGAACTCCTTCGTGGGGAGGACTATGGTATCTCTCTTCTTACGTGAGTGACTATGTTGTTGCTGCTGTTGCTGGGACTCTAGAGGCTGGTATAACAGAGGACTACCTTTTTTGTGAATATTCTCAACTTCAATAAGAACTGTCACAGGCTCACTCTGTTGACCACTCTGGTCTTCAGCATAGACCAACAGCTCATAGCTCTGGCCATCCAGATGCTTCCTAGATTTGAGAATAATGTTTCCCTTCTGAGGGTCAATCTTGAAGAGCTCATGGGGGTGCATGATGTATTTGATTTTGCCGTCGTCAGGGTCGACTGCCTTCACATGGACCACTGTGGCTAGGGCGGGGAAGTCATCACTTATTGTTGTGAAATAACTAGATTTTTCAAACCTGGGGACGTTGTCATTCTCATCCCCAATGAGGATGGTGACTCTAGCATGGACCGGCTCCTCTGTGGTATCATCACATTCGGCTCTGATGGTCAGGATGTATTTATCTTTCTGCTCCCTGTCTAGAGGTTTGCTGGTCACTATCTGAACATGGTGAACTTCATTGACAACCTTTTCTTTCAGGGCAAAAGCGGTTTGTTTCTGGTCGCCAGTGGCACTGAGGGAGTAGACCACTTTTCTGTAGGGCTCATTTCTGAGGACTGCATAGATGTCCTCAAGCCCTCTGACAGCTGAGCCGGCGGGTTTGTTCTCCAGGATGAACCCATGGTAGGAGTTATCGTTATGGGAGAAGACCAGCAGTTGGTTTCCATCCTGGATATCAACATGCACTGCCTCCTGCCATTTCTCTGAGGCCAGGAAATTGTTGATGACCAGAGAAAGTTTGCTGCCAACCAGGTCTGAGATGTCAGCACTGGTGATGAGATCTCCATGGGTGGAGACAGTAAAGTAACGACTGATGTCTCTTCTACTGGAGCTCTCCACTGAGAACTGCTGTCCCCAGTATGTAAGGGTGGTCACAATGTAGCCTGGTTTAGCCGTGCTGGGGACTATGGCTCTTTTGATCATCAAGGCATGGCATGAGCAGAGCATGCATGCTGCTAGAAGCATGAGTATAGGCACGGAGGTCGCCATCTTTGGTTGGTGTCTCCCGTCGGTGGCAGCAGCAGCAGCAGCCTAGCTCCTCAACGCTGGGATTATTGACTAAATTCTAGGTGCACAGGCAATACAGGAGCCTCCCCCGGCTATACATCCATGGCTGCAGCCCCTGGGTTTCTAGAGCTCCCTGCTATGGGCTCGGGGTCGCGGATTTCCATCAAAATCCTCACAAATAGAGCGAGATTCCATTCACAGATCGCCTTTTGGCGGTGGCTTTTACTCCGGCCGCGGCGGCGTCCACTCGGGCCGAGCGCCGCCAGTGCCAAAACACTGCCCAACGCCCGTCACAACAAATCTAAAAGGAAAACCTCCAAATATAGCCAAGTACTCCAGTTGAGGCTGTAGAGGCGGGCTGTGGGTGCTTCCCGGGGCCCTTAGACATCCATGTCGGCGTGAAGATGTTGTTCACAGTTAGACTTTGTTGTTATTCCCGGCTGAGATGGCATCGTTCAGCGTGTTTTGGCAGACTGAGTCCCATCCTCCGCTCCCCCGGCACAGCGCGCTCTCCTCTCCGCGCCGTCTACACTCCGGAACGGGCCGCCGCAGCAACCGAAATAGCACATGGAATAGACTGCAATTGACGATGGGGATGCACTAAATTTTCTGTAGTGGGGGTAATATGGTACGCGATTACAAGAGTGAATTACTAGTAAATGGACCTTTGAAACTATGTGGGAAAAAATCCATAGACATTCCGAAAGTCAATGCAATGTTTCTAGGTTTAAAATTAAATAATTCATTTTGGCAAATCTGCACGAATCTATGAGACCAGGCAATAGATAGGCAGGGTCATTTGTTTGGCCTATTAGCTGGGGAGCTTGGTTAATTTTCTCACTACAGCAGTATTTTTCTCCCTCCCCCACAAATTAGTCTTGACTAATGAAATTTTGATTCATCTCCTTATCCCAACTTTATTCTGATTTTTATCCCCCCCCCAAAAAAAAACCAAAAAAACAACCAATAAGATCCCTTTTAAGGGAGTGATCATTATTTAACAACGGGGGGGGTGGTGCGTTGGGGGGGGGGCAAAAAAATTTGGACCCCTTGACCGGGGGGGGGGGCAAAAAAATTTAACCTGTTTTGAGCCAAAAAGCCCGCGCGTTACTATGCTTCAAAGGGCCCGCACGCGAGCCAATTTTCGGCTGTATGGGGGGGGGGGGGGGAAATTTTAACCCCTCGACCGGGGGGGGTGTAAAAAATTTTGCGCGCTCCGCGCAGAAACCCACCACCCCCCCATTGTTAAAATGTAATGCCATGTCGAGAACGAACTTGTCTTTTTATTGAAAAGTTTCTAGTTGAATTTAATTTCGCAAAAGAACTTAATGGTGGGGGGGGGGGTCAAGATTTTCCCTATATTTTTCATCTAATTGCCCTAATTGGTGGTGGGGAAGGGGGGGGGCTTATTGTGGAGAAATTCATTAAGTCCCGCTGCCCCCCTCCCCCAGTTGTCAAGAATGACTCATCCCGATTACAAGGTATGTAGTACAACAGCACAAATATTTGAAGCAAATCTGAATTTAAAGTCCAGCTTTAAATAATAATATCAATATGCAACCATTTCGACAGCGTGCCTGTTACAGCTTTTCATACACTGTGGATGATCGATGACCGCGCTTTCATTGTCCCTCCCTCCGGAACCACTGGCTGTCAATCGTATTTGAAACCATCGTGGACATATTATCAAACATCATATTCAATTCCAGCACAATGGGTTTATAAAATATGTTTTCTCCAACAATGCCAGTGCTTCTATTACTGCAGGAAAATATCATTTGACGCAAATATCCACTCGTAATAATGATTCCCAGTATTCAGCCAGTGGGAGTATTGTTGCTTGATGTAACAGCCCTGACCTAGTTAATTGGTTCTGTGATCTGCCGAGAGGTGGCAGGGCGCACAGGGGCGGACGCAGGTGCGCGGAATTTGGCGCCATCTAGTTCTACGTCTAACTTACGATTTTGTAAGGGAGCGTTCATTATTTATGCCAGGGGGGGGGGGTGTGCAAATCAGGGGGGGGGGGGTCATTTTTTTTAGGGGTATTTGGAGGGGGGGGGTCTTTTTTTTCCAACCTATTCTTAGGGGGGGGGGTCTTTTTTTTTCAACCTATTCTGAGGGGGGGGGGGGTCATTTTTTTTTAGGGGTATTTATTTGGGAGGGGGTATTTTTTGACACAACGTGACGCGAATTTCACGACACATGTCGCGAATTGGGGTCATAAAGACGGTAGAACTTTGCTAAATTTCTTGCCTACCAATCGACACATGAATAATTCACTACTTTTCTTTTCCTAAAGCAACAATAATTAACTGGAGAAAGAGCATTAATTCAACACGAGAAGAGTACAGAATGTGGGGGGTCTAAACAGAAAAGCTATCAGTGTACAGTTAGATGAATGCTATTGTGGCACCGAAATATGACAGTACTGTATCCGAAATAGTTTGGGCTAATTGGACTTTAGCCTTGCCCATCACGTTTTGGCATCCATATGCAAGGGTGAACTTGCCTACATTTTAAGACCCTGCCTTTCTTCCCAATAGAGGAGCAGATGCATAGTATGCAAGATGCAGATCTACCTCATATAATGTTGATACATTGTAGCTTAGGTCCACTCCACCAGTCAAAGGCGTGATTACACTAGTCATGATACACACTTTTCCTTGGTATCTTGTACCAGACCCTGCTAAATGAGCCACAGCGTTCTGATTGCAGAGCTCTCAATATTTTTAGAATACCTTCACCATCTCCCTGATAGCTGCCTGCTTCTCACAGATTCTAGGACTTATAAAATCAGCAGACTCATAGAGTAGACATGATCATCCCACTATAAATCGGTGTACCGAATGCCTTGAAATGTAGCAAATAGCCACCAGATCCACAGAGTTTTCTGCTGCGGATGCCACCCCTTCTGTCGCCAATTTCTAGATCTCCCTCTAAGTTCATCTTTGGCTTCAACAGAAATCAGGCACTGAATAATCATTGCTACTCATCGCTACTTGGCCTCATCAGAATTTTTAGAGCTCTATATTTGGTTCTGGTCAAGTTGCTTCCGATGCTCTGCAGGGTTATCAGTGAGTTATTCATCACTATTTTAAAGCTTTTATTTTTTTTGGAGTCAATACATTCCCATGGCTTGGTTATACTGACCACACACTAGAATATTGAAGGCAGGTACCTTATGGCATTTCCTCAAATAAAGGTTATCAACTATGGTGCACGTAACATCCATGCACACCATTGATGGCTTAAGCGATTGTAATTGATCCGTGCCTTTATATAACAAAGACACATTCCCCTGTGACTCTTTGTTCAACTTCAAATTCTCACCCTCAGCTCCCTATTTCTTACTGATCCTAGCCTTTGGAAAACCAAACTAGGTTTAAATAGTGATCTTGTTCCTTTAACTGCAAGTTATAGTACCAGGATACATTAAAATGGGCCGATTGACCTCTAGATTTTCAAAAAATTCTTCAGGTTTGCCACTATTATAATGTCCAGAGCATCCCTTCATCAAACATCTTTGTTTTAAGCTGCAGTAGCGCGGAACCGGGGGGGGGGGGGGGGCTGGGGGCCTAGTAAAGTGGGGGAGCCAATCTTTTTGGGAAACATGAACATTCTAGACTCAGAGTACCCAAGAATACACCAATCTCGAGGTAAAATTCCTAAAACTCCCTTGAAAGACAAGCTCAAAGTCCCTCAGAACACATCAATTTCAATGTAAAATTACAAAATTTCCCAGGATCATATGATAGACTTCAGACCACTCTGAATACACTAATATAAAGGTCAAATTTCCAAATTTTCCTGGGGCTTGTGGCCCCAAAACAACCATTTGTTTCTCCCTCTAACCAACCCTCATCAGTTGGCTTTGGGAGCTGGGCCCCCCAACTTTATCCACCTTCCGCGGCCCCTGAGCTGGGCCATTTCATGGTACTTCTACCAAACAGTATTAGCAGGACTTGTAGGTGGGGACCAAAATAATCACACCAATTTTTAGCAAAAATATCAAATGTGCCGCGGAAACAGAAAAATGTGCGCTCTCCACATAAATATATTCACCATATTGTTATGCCCTATAACCACTCCCTCAATAATGGTTAAGCACATGCTATAATAGGTTATAGTATAGGACTATGTGGACTTTGTATGTCGTTGATGCCATTATTAAGTATTTATAAACGTCTATGGTGAGGGGGGGGGTCATTTTTTTTCAACCTATTCGGAGGGGGGGGGTCTTTTCTTTTTGACCCATTCGGAGGGGGGGGGTCTTTTTTTTTGACCCATTCAGAGGGGGGGGGGTCTTTTTTTTTTGACGTATTCGTTTTGCCAAACGCCCGCCCCCCCCCCCTGCCATAAATAATGAACGCTCCCTAACTTCTAATTCTATCTCAATGCATTACTGGCACCATAACAGTCATACATGTCTATAGTTGTCAACAATCTATTGTGTTTTTCATCCAAAATTGTAAATATATAATATGTGGGCGGGACAAGCTATGACACACTGCAGATGAGAAGTCGTTTTTTTCTTTCCTTTTTGGAGTGGTATAATAGATGTACCGTATTCGACGTAGGCGCCCTGCGCGCTTATGAAATTATTTTGATGGTATTTTAAGTACTTAATGTTGTGTACCGTAAAACCTCGCGTATAAGCCGCGGCTTGTACGCGAATCAGACTCAGCTTTCTTTTGATACCAAACATGTCTATATAGGGTGCGGCTTATACGAGAGTTTTTATAAGTATACTACAGTACAAAATGAACAATTTTCAGATGCCCTCTGCGGCTTATAGGATCGCACCAAACTCGGGGTGCGGCTTATACGCGAGTTAGGCTTATACGCGAGGTTTTACGGTACCTGTATCGACGACGACGTCTATCCTACCATGACGATGTTTACTACTTAACCTAACGAACGGCAGCACCTCTGTCTAGTCTCTGGTCTGTACAACATGCTATCCGTTCACCAGTCTACTACGACGTTTGTCATACGCATGGAGCGTATAGGCGTCTAGCTGGATGCATTATCAACCAATGAGATAATTCCCTGGCCTTCACTGCGGAATTTTTAGGGTGCATTATGTAACAGCCTGTACCCATTGTGATTGCTGTATCAGTGCTTATCTCGCTGGTTACCAGATCAAGCAATGGATGCGCCCACAGGGCGACCAGACTGACCCCTATAGTAGACTGGAGGGGACTCAGGCTATACTGAGCAGTCTAGGCTCATTGACTCGGGTATGGGGCGCCACCTGTGGCAAAAAACGGCACTAGCCACTAGTGCCACGAAAATCCGCTAGGTGGCAAGTTTGGTATTTTATCTAAACATGTGTAGTTGGGTGAGTGGATATGGCTTCTCTTTGACTTCTGACTTTTCCTTTCCCAATATGACATGGATTAATTGGAAATAGAAGAGTCAGAAGTTGATTTAGTACCATTTGATAGGGTCAAGTTGAGAAATTCCGATCCTCTTTTTATCAATAAAATGTCAAAATGGGCTATTTCCATGCCCTCAGAAAAAATTGAAGACTTAAACAATTAATCTTGGCATGTATTTAGTCATTCTTACCTGGCCTAGTGCTTTCTATGACTATAAACGGTTTTATAATGAGACTAGTAGAAGTATGGCCAAAAACTCACAATGTGACTGCTACTTGCGGGGTCAGTGGCCGACGCCCTATCGCTACTCTGTTAAATTTCAATCAAACTAAAAATGCTTCTATTTCCTCAATTCTCAAGATATCACAGATCTAATGACATATTCTAAATCCCTGTTGCGAGTATGACATGGATTCATTTGGGATAGAAGAGTCAGAAATCGATTTGGTACCATTTGATAGGGTCAAGTTGAGAAATTCCGATCTTCTTTTTATCAATAAAATGTCAAAATGGGCTATTTCCATGCCCTCAGAAAAAATTGAAGACTTAAACAATTAATCTTGGCATGTATTTAGTCATACTTGCCTGGGCTAGTGCTTTCTATGACTATAAACGGTTTTATAATGAGACTAGTAGAAGTATGGCCAAAAACTCACACTGTGATTGCTACTTGCGGGGTCGGTGGCCGACGCCCTATCGCTACTCTGTTAAATTCTTATCAAATTAAAAACACTCCCATTTCTTCAATTCTCAAGATATCACAGATCTAAGGACATATTCCAAATCCCTATTGCGAGTATGACATGGATTCATTGGGAATAGAAGAGTCAGAAATTGATTTGGTACCATTTGATAGGGTCAAGTTGAGAAATTCCGATCCTCTTTTTATCAATAAAATGTC
The DNA here is from genome assembly GCA_947462335.1 of Harmothoe impar. NCBI lineage: Eukaryota > Metazoa > Annelida > Polychaeta > Phyllodocida > Polynoidae > Harmothoe > Harmothoe impar. Next base: position 9,532 of record CANHQG010000156.1, read on the forward strand.
AAAATATTGAAGACTTAAACAATTAATCTTGCTAGGCTCGCGCTAGCCATTCGCCAATTCGCCTGGGGCGATAGGAAGATGCAACTGGCGAAAATTTATGGTAAAATTATCCCTAATTTTCGCCAGATATTACCTATCTGGCGAAAATAAAATGGCTACATCATGCCATGCCATATACCATTGTAAAGAGGAAAATGAGAGGAAGGTAGTGGAGTGTATTGTTTTCCGCAAATACATACAGTGATTAGTATCATACACATGGAATTCTCTAATTTCTTTTCTAATTATGGATGTAACTTAAGTGTTTAGGTTGCTTTTAGCAGAACCCTCCGAATATAGTGTAATTATACGATAGATATGATCACATAGATGCTATTACACTTGCATCAATTCTTCAGTATATAAATGACCATACACCTGTAAACTAAACTGGCGAATCCTATTGGGAATTGGCGAAAGAAAAACGGCCCTTTTTCGCCAATCTGGCGAAAAAAGTATGAACCCAAGCGCGAGCCTAGTCTTGGCATGTATTTAGTCATTCTTACCTGGCCTAGTGCTTTCTATGACTATAAACGGTTTTATAATGAGACGAGTAGAAGTATGGCCAAAAACTCACAATATGATTGCTACTTGCGGGGTCGGTGGCCGACGCCCTATCGCTACTCTGTTAAATTCTTGTCAAATTAAAAACACTCCCATTTCTTCAATTCTCAAGATATCACAGATCTAAGGACATATTCCAAATCCCTATTGCGAGTATGACAATGGATTCATTGGGAATAGAAGAGTCAGAAATCGATTTGGTACCATTTGATAGGGTCAAGTTGAGAAATTCCGATCCTCTTTTTATCAATAAAATGTCAAAATGGGCTATTTCCATGCCCTCAGAAAAAATTGAAGACTTAAACAATTAATCTTGGCATGTATTTAGTCATACTTGCCTGGGCTAGTGCTTTCTATGACTATAAACGGTTTTATAATGAGACGAGTAGAAGTATGGCCAAAAACTCACAATGTGATTGCTACTTGCAGGGTCGGTGGCCGACGCCCTATCGCTACTCTGTTAAATTTCAATCAAACTAAAAATGCTCCTATTTCCTCAATTTTCAAGATATCACAGATCTAATGACATATTCTGAATCCCTATTGCGAGTATGACATGTATTCATTGGGGATGGAAGAGTCAGAAATCGATTTGGTACCATTTGATAGGGTCAAGGTGAGAAATTCCGATCTTCTTTTTATCAATAAAATGTCAAAATGGGCTATTTCCATGCCCTCAAAAAAAATTGAAGACTTAAACAATTAATCTTGGCATGTATTTAGTCATTCTCACCTGGCCTAGTGCTTTCTATGACTATAAACGGTTTTATAATGAGACTAGTAGAAGTATGGCCAAAAACTCACACTGTGATTGCTACTTGCGGGGTCGGTGGCCGACGCCCTATCGCTACTCTGTTAGATTTCAATCAAACTAAATATGCTCCCATTTCCTCAATTCTCAAGATAGCACAGATCTAATGACATATTCTAAATCCCTATTGCGAGTATGACATGGATTCATTTGGGATGGAAGAGTCAGAAATTGATTTGGTACCATTTGATAGGGTCAAGTGGAGAAATTCCGATCCTCTTTTTATCAATAAAATGTCAAAATGGGCTATTTCCATGCCCTCAAAAAAAATTGAAGACTTAAACAATTAATCTTGGCATGTATTTAGTCATTCTCACCTGGCCTAGTGCTTTCTATGACTATAAACGGTTTTATAATGAGACTAGTAGAAGTATGGCCAAAAACTCACACTGTGATTGCTACTTGCGGGGTCGGTGGCCGACGCCCTGTCGCTACTCTGTTAGATTTCAATCAAACTAAAAATGCTCCCATTTCCTCAATTCTCAAGATAGCACAGATCTAATGACATATTCTAAATCCCTATTGCGAGTATGACATGGATTCATTTGGGATGGAAGAGTCAGAAATTGATTTGGTACCATTTGATAGGGTCAAGTGGAGAAATTCCGATCCTCTTTTTATCAATAAAATGTCAAAATGGGCTATTTCCATGCCCTCAAAAAAAATTGAAGACTTAAACAATTAATCTTGGCATGTATTTAGTCATTCTCACCTGGCCTAGTGCTTTCTATGACTATAAACGGTTTTATAATGAGACTAGTAGAAGTATGGCCAAAAACTCACACTGTGATTGCTACTTGCGGGGTCGGTGGCCGACGCCCTGTCGCTACTCTGTTAGATTTCAATCAAACTAAAAATGCTCCCATTTCCTCAATTCTCAAGATATTACAGATCTAATGACATATTCTAAATCCCTATTGCAAGTATGACATAGATTCATTTGGAATAAAAGAGTCAGAAATTTTAGTTTGGTATGAATTCATAGTGTAGGTAGTAGCAAAAGGGTGTCGGCCACCGACCCCGCAAGTGGCACTCACATTCTGACTTTTTGGCCATACTTTCACTAGTCTCATCATAAAAGCGATTATAGGTTTAGAAAGCACTAGGCCAGGCAATGGTGACTAAATACATGCCAAAATTAATGGTTTAAGTCTTCAATTTTTTCAGAGGCCATGAATATAGATCAATACGACATTTTATCAGTAAAAATAGTGATCAGAAATGCTCATAAAAAAATATTATATCAACTTCTGACCTTTCTAACCTCTATCATCCGATGTCATAGTTGTTATAGGGATTCAGAATCTGCCTTTAGATCTGTGATATCTTGAGAATTGAGGAAATGGGAATGTTTTCAGTTTGGTAGGAATGTAGCAGAGAGGTGATAGTTCAGTTTTTTTGCCACTAGAGGGCTCCCTTTGTAACTAGTTTTCCCCCCACCTACCTAGAGGGCGCCACCAGTGGGGCGAGTCAATGATGGGCCCTTGACACCCCTCCCTTCTACTATATTCTCCCTGGTCATACGTAATAAACCACTTCACGAATATAACAATGGCGACGACCACGGGATGAAAATTCACGCGGAGTAAAGTTGATCATCTTGCCTGGCATACAAAGTGTCTCTCCCTGCAGATGTCAACATAAGTTCAACAAAGGGGTAAGGAAGCCCTAAAACCAAAATTGGATGAACTATCATTGCCCAAAAGTGATAAACTTTGTTGTGAAAAGTGAAGTCCCTGAAACTGAAAGTAGACTCCAGATCCCAAAAGTGAAAGTGAACTCCATGAAAGTGAAAGTAGATCTCTGAAACTAAAAGTGACTGTGCATTTGTGTAGGCTAGGCCCTATATCTACAAGTGTTGATCTACAAATGAGTGACTCTGAAATAAGTGATCTTGAATCTGAGGCTGGGAGTCTACATCTAGAAACTATGGCTGAAGCTAGGAATGTTGTGAGTGCCATAGGAGAGTTTAGTCCCAATAAAGAAAAATGGGCTAATTATCAAAGAAGGTTTAATGCTTGGATGAGAATAAACAAAATCCAGGATGATGAAAAAATTGATGCCTTCATATCTATGGTGGGACCTGAGGTAGTGGATCTTTTGGTTGCATTGGGTGCCCCTGCTGAAATTGAGACCAAAACATATGCCCAGCTGACTACATTGATTAGTAACCACTATACCTCAGGGTCCAACGAGCTAATCGAGAGCTTCAAGTTTGATGAGCGGAAACAGGGTGATAATGAGTCTGTTGCAGACTACATAGTGGCATTAAAAAAAATCAGCATACATTGCGGGTTTGGGGATGAAGACCAAATCAAAAAGAGGCTAAGAAACCGCCTGGTTACCGGGTTGAGATCCCCTGCAATCAAAAACAGGCTGTTAGGCTTGGGGGCAGGGTTGACATGGGAGAAAGCCGTAGACATAGGCACGTCCATGGACACGGCTAGCCATGGTAATCAGCTCATGGGGCCTACCCATGATGTCCACCGGGTTCAGCATGGGGGCTACAAGAACAAAGGAAAAGCCCGCACTAAAAATAAGTGTTATCGTTGTGATGGCGACCACGAGGGCCGGTGCCCATTCGAAACGGAAAAGTGTTTCAACTGTGATAAAATTGGACACATTGCCAAGGCTTGCAAAACGAAGTCTGCTCAAGGTCAATCCCAGTCGAGAGGTAGCTCACGTCCATACCGTGGCCGCGGAAGAGGTCGCGGGCGAGGCCAAGGCCGTGCACATTACGTCGATGACGACGAAAAACAAGAGGAAGAGGTCAGTTACGCATCACTGTTTGAAGTTAAAAGCGGAAAATACGGAGAAATAACAGTGAATGCCCGTGTCGAAAACAACGAAATGACATTTGCTTTAGACACGGCATCGGCAGTTTCGATTGTCGGTGAGGACGACTACAAAGTTGAGCTACTCGGTGAAATCGACGTCCATGTGGAGTACAAGGGTCAAAAGAGACAGTTGCCGCTGGTGATCGCGAAAGGCGTCCGTACACCGTTATTCGGACGGACCTGGCTAAAAGCCATACGTATAGACTGGGAAAATGTCTTCGCGATACATGCAACGCCCCTGGAACAGCTCCTGCATGAGTATCAGTCCGTGTTCAAAGGAGAGATAGGAGAGATAAAGGGCTTTGAAGCGACAATTGAGTTAAAACCAGATGCCACGCCAAAGTTCAAAAAGGCGCGTTCCATTGTCTATAACCTCACAGACGGTGTAAAGAAGGAGCTAAATAGGCTTGAAGAGAGTGGAGTCTATCGCCGCATTGAAAGAAGTGATTGGGCATCTCCAATAGTAGTGGTTCCAAAAGATAATGGACAGATGAGGTTGTGTGGTGACTACAAAGTGACTATAAACAGTGCGGTTGTCGATCAACCATATACGCTACCCACAGCTGAGGATATATTCGCTACGCTGGCGGGTGGTAGCCAGTTTACGAAACTGGACCTGTCTAGTGCCTACATGCAAGTGGTGGTGGAGGAAAAGTCAAGAAAGTACCTGACCATCAACACTTTGCAAGGACTTTACGAAGTTACTAGGCTTCCCTATGGGGTAAAGACAGCACCACACATCTTCCAAAGGATCATGGACCAGGTCTTACAAGGAATTCCTGGTGTTTGCTGCTATATAGACGATATCCTGATAACTGCTCCCACAAAGGACAAGCACCTAAAGCGCCTCCAACTGGTACTTCAAAGACTAGACAAGCATGACATCCGAGTGAAACGGGAGAAGTGTTCCTTCTTGGCTCCCGAAGTCCAATATCTCGGACATGTGATAAGCAAAGAGGGTCGTAGGCCCGTACCAGAAAAAGTGAGCGCAGTAAAAGATGCCAAAGCACCAGAAGATGTTTCAGAACTTCGCACATTCCTCGGGATGGTCAACTACTATGGTGGGTTCGTTAAGAATTTGTCCACAATTCTCGCTCCGTTAAACAATCTCCTGCGAGATGACGTCCCCTGGAAGTGGTCAAAGGAGTGCGAAGGGGCATTCGGGAAAGTCAAAGACGCCCTTACCAGTGAAACAGTGTTAACACATTACGATGTGAACAAAGAGCTTCTCCTCGCGACAGACGCATCTCCTTACGGAGTTGGTGCGGTTCTGTCACACGTTGACGAGAACGGAGAGGAGCGACCAATTGCCTACGCGTCAGTGACTCTAACAAAAGCTGAGAGGAACTACGCCCAGATAGAACGCGAAGCGTTAGGCATTATCTTCGGAGTTAAGAAATTCCACAAGTACCTGTATGGTAGGTCATTTACACTGTTGACCGACCATAAGCCACTGACCAAAATATTGGGTCCGAAAACAGATGTGCCAACGTTGGCAGCACTAAGACTGCAGAGATGGTCTCTCATTCTGATGACCTACAACTATGAGGTCAAATATAAGCGATCAGAAGATCATGCCAATGCCGACTATCTGAGTCGGGCACCAGTGGACATAGCCAAAGAAAATATGGAAGCTGAAGTGAACTATTTTAGCCACACTGACAAGCTACCGATCAACGCCAGAGACATCAAAGAAGCGACCCGAAAAGATCGGATCCTCACCAAGGTATATGAGTTCACCATGAATGGTTGGCCGAACCATGTTGACGACGATGAACTGTTACCATTTTATACCAGACGACACGAGCTATCGTGTGACCAAGGATGTCTTCTGTGGGGAATGCGAGTTATCATTCCACAGAAGCTGCAGGAGCGAATGCTAGAAGAGCTACACATCGAGCACGTCGGTATAGTGCGCATGAAAGCACTAGCTCGTAGCTACCTGTGGTTTCCCGGCATCGACAATGCTATAGAAGCATTAATAAAAGCATGCAAAACATGCCTGAGTCTCAAGAACGATCCACCAGCATCTCCGATGTATCCATGGCGATATCCTCAAAGGCCATGGGACCGACTGCACATAGACTTTGCAGAGTACAAATCTGAAATGTTCCTAGTGGTAGTAGACGCACACTCAAAGTGGTTAGATGTAGTGCTCATGAAATCTACGACCGCAGAAAAGACCATAGAGGTACTGGAGCGGATGTTCGCCCATAACGGGTTCCCAAGAGAGGTTGTGAGCGACAACGGCCCACAATTCATCGCGGAAGTGTTTCGCGAGTTCCTGCATAACAAGGGTATAAAACATACCTTGACCGCTCCCTACCATCCAGCGTCCAACGGACTTGCAGAACGAGCGGTGCAGACCCTGAAAAATGCCTTAAAGCGGCATACCTTGGACGAAAAACCCGGCATGACTACGCACAGGAAGTTGTGTAGTTTCCTCCTGTCGTATAACTCGACTCCTCACTCGGTGACAGGGGTGTCCCCATCCGAGTTGTTTCTCAAGAGACAGCTCCACACGCGGTTGTCGATGATAAAACCCGACCTTCATGTGACGGTGGAGGGAAAATAGGACAAAATGATAGAGTATCGAGACCAGCGAGTGCCACAGCTAAGAGAGTTCGAGAAAGGAGAAAGAGTATGTGTAAAGAACTGTCGAGGCACCGACGTAAAGTATGTACCAGGATCCATAGTGTCTAGGAAGGGTCCCGTACAGTACTTGGTACGAATCGGCCGTAACATCCGTTACGTCCATGTCGACCATCTTCGAAAGTCCGGCGAAACCATCGAAGATGACATTGATGACGAACAGCTCAGGCCTATGCAAAGGCCAATCACGGATATCATAAGTGATATACCCAAAGGTGGTAATGACCCTGTAGTTGTTGAAACGCCAGCTACGGCCATGCCACAGGAAGATGTGGTTACCTATGAGGAACCACCAAGAGCTATTCCACCCCAGGTGGTTGCTACTCCACCGAGAGTGCCGTCTCCAAGACGTGTATCTGTGAGACCTAGAAGGGCTCCAGCAAAGTTCAATGACTATGTGCCTAAATAACTGTTCTATTTCAGAGACTGATATATTTGTGTTTCTGACACTACTGTTCATGTTAAAGTAACATTACATAAAGATAAGAGTTATCGTTATCAGTAATCTCAAAGAGATAAAAGACTCCTTATAGTATACTACATATCCTCAAAGAGATAAAGACTCAAAGACGTTAAGTTCATTGACACCAATAAGGTGATGTTTAATCATATGTTTATTCCAGCATATATATTAAGTGTGGAGGAGTGTTGTGTACCTGTATCGACGACGACGTCTATCCTACCATGACGATGTTTACTACTTAACCTAACGAACGGCAGCACCTCTGTCTAGTCTCTGGTCTGTACAACATGCTATCCGTTCACCAGTCTACTACGGCGTTTGTCATACGTAATAAACCACTTCACGAATATAACACTTAAGAGTTTAATTGCCTCCAAAAATCGGGATATTTGAGCCTTTGTTCTAGTCTAAAAATGCCCTAAAAAGGGCAGGGGCACTTATAAGGGGGAGGGCGATTGTTACGTCGAATACGGTAATCGCCGATCAATGCTCCTTGATGATCTATGATTTTTAATTGTATATGGCACTACTATAGTACCGGGTATATCGTTGGAATAAGTGTAAACATTTGACAACAATATATAGCGGTTTAAAACTATATCTACTATAGAGTAACACTAATGTTAACTAAAGGAGTGGGCTATGTTGCTAGAGAGCTATTGTAATTTTGACCCAAAATCTGGATTCTACACCCTAGATAACCCTAAAATACATGTACCACACAAGGATATCAGACAATCTTGAGTTTTTGGTGGCCATCTTGGCAGCCATCTTGGAATTTTCCAAATAGTAATTTTGACCCAAAATCTGGATTCTACACCCTAGATAACCCTAAAATACATGTATCACACAAGGAAATCAGACAATCTTGAGTTTTTGGCGGCCATCTTGGCAGCCATCTTGGTATTTTCCAAATAGTAATTTTGACCCAAAATCTGGATTCTACACCCTAGATAACCCTAAAATACATGTATCACACAAGGAAATCAGACAACCTTGAGTTTTTGGCGGCCATCTTGGCAGCCATCTTGGAATTTTCCAAATAGTAATTTTGACCCAAAATATGGATTCTACACCCTAGATAACCCTAAAATCCATGTATCACACAAGGAAATCAGAGCATCTTGAGTTTTTGGCGGCCATCTTGGAATTTTCCAAATAGTAATTTTGACCCAAAATCTGGATTCTACACCCTAGATAACCCTAAAATACATGTATCACCCAAGGAAATCAGACAATCTTGAGCTTTTGACGGCCATCTTGGCAGCCATCTTGGAATTTTCCAAATAGTAATTTTGACCCAAAATCTGGATTCTACACCCTAGATAACCCTAAAATACATGTATCACACAAGGAAATCAGACAATCTTGAGTTTTTGGTGGCCATCTTGGCAGCCATCTTGGAATTTTCCAAATAGTAATTTTGACCCAAAATCTGGATTCTACACCCTAGATAACCCTAAAATACATGTATCACACAAGGAAATCAGACAATCTTGAGTTTTTGGCGGCCATCTTGGCAGCCATCTTGGAATTTTCCACATAGTAATTTTGACCCAAAATCTGGATTCTACACCCTAGATAACCCTAAAATACATGTATCACACAAGGAAATCAGACAACCTTGAGTTTTTGGCGGCCATCTTGGCAGCCATCTTGGTATTTTCCAAATAGTAATTTTGACCCAAAATCTGGATTCTACACCCTAGATAACCCTATCATAATATTCTCTATAGGCCTCTACTATAGAAACATTTTCGTCCCTCCCAAACTACTAGGCCTAGGCCTACATAAAAATTGTCAATACTTGGTAGGCCTATAGGCCTACTATAGGTATATATCATAATATTCTCTATAGGCCTATAGGCCTACTATAGAAACATTTTCGCCCCCTCCCCCACTACTAGGCCTAGGCCTACATAAAAATTGTCAATACCTGGTAGGCCTATAGGCCTACTATAGGGATATATCTTAATATTCTCTATAGGCCTCTACTATAGAAACATTTTCGCCCCTCCCCCACTACTAGGCCTAGGCCTACATAAAAATTGTCAATACCGGGGAGGCCTATAAATATAGGCCTACTATAGGTATATATCATAATATTCTCTATAGGCCTCTACTATAGAAACATTTTCGCCCCTCCCCAACTACTAGGCCTAGGCCTACATAAAAATTGTCAATACTTGGTAGACCTATAGGCCTACTAAAGGTATATATTATAATGATCTCTATAGGCCTATAGGCCTACTATAGAAACATTTTCGCCCCTCCCCCACTACTAGGCCTAGGCCTACATAAAAATTGTCAATACTTGGTAGGCCTACTATAGGTATATATCATAAGGTATATATCAAAATATTCTCTATAGGCCTATAGGCCTACTATAGTGCATTTTCGCCCCTCCCCCACTACTAGGCCTAGGCCTATATAAAAATTGTCAATACCGGGTAGGCCTATATGCATACATAAACAGTGCTACATCCAGGGTGGCTCAGGATAAGTCAGACCCTGCTCGGGCGGGTGGTCACGGGTGGGCGGGTCTGACGGCGAGAGACTACAGCAGGGGCGGACCTTGTAGATTTCAAGTGAGGGTGGCGTCGGGTGTGTTGTGTGGGGGAGGGGGTGGCAGTGGGCACTAGTACAATGCCAAATCTACGTGAAAAAACGCCAACTTTACATCAAAATATTGTTTTAATGCAAAGTATTTTCATTAAAGTAAGAACAGGAGTTATCACCATTTTTAGTAGGGAATACAACAGAACAATAATTGAAACGGTACAGTACTGAAATCATGTAGAAAATTACGTTCTCCTAACATTCACTTATTTTTGGCAGAATCTGAGTTTTTTTTCAGTTTTTCTAAGAAATCTCTTATTTTAGGAGATATAACTTCTTTTTTTTTTGATTATGTACCCATAACGGTTTATTGTCATGATATTACGTACAAATTTTTCAGACTCCGATGAGCCAATCCAGGCAACGTACAATACACAGAGGTGAGAATACAGTTACATAGAGGAGCGTAATCGAGGCCAGTTTCGCTGCAAGCAGTCTATAACAACAGGTATGGATATTTATATATGAAATGGTAAATGTACATGAATCTAATTTACACTAGCCAGCCCAGGGGTAGGCCTATCACAGGGGAACTCTGGTATCCCAGGTTATCACAGATAGTTTAATAGGAATAGCAGCAAATAGTTACAGATAGTAGTGGTCGAGGTATGGTTAGAATTGTATCTCAGCGAGAGCACCGAGCAGAGTTATTCTTTTTTCTTTTTCTTTTTAGACTTTGGCCTTTTCAGGTAAGTGCCAAGATGGTGTTTTAGCTGCAACTTAAAACTAGATCTATTATCACAGGTTTGTATACTAGACGGTAGAGCATTCCATCCCATTGCTCCTCTATAGAAAGGACTCTTTTTATAAAATTCAGTTCTTGGCCTTCGGAGTGCGAAGGTAGGGAGGTAACTACTCCTCGTTCTAGGTTGAGGGTCAGGATGTAGTTTCTTTGATTTAGCGTAGAATTTTGCCACAAGTAGTTCCTTCCTCCTGAGTGGGGGTAAGGGAGTGGAGGCGTCTACATGAAGTTTATCAACTGAATTTCCTCTAATCTGGCGTCTCAGACATACTCTGAGACACCTGTTTTGTATCCTACCAATCTTAGCTTGCCATTTCTGAGTTGCACAGTCAAGAAGGAAGGAACAATAATCAAATTTTGGAAGGATTGTTTGTTTGAAAATTGTGATAGCCGTGGCGGTAGAGACACTACATCTTACTTTACCTAGTTTAAAGCATAGAAAGTTACAGGCATCCCTCATCGCTTTTGCATATTCTTCAAAAGACAGTGCACTATCCAGTATGGCCCCCAGATACATGTAGGATTGTACTCTTGTGATGGGTTTGTTATTTACTACCGGTAGCGCATCGGGAACTCTATGTAGCTGGTTTTTAGCACAATACCAGACAAATTTTGTTTTGTTAGCATTAATAGTGAGCCCTTTCTTTATGCTCTCATCTACAATAACATCTAGATCAGATTGCAGATTTTTTAATGCTATGTCAGGATTAGAATGAGTAGAGTAGAGAACGATATCGTCCGCGTACATTTTAATTTGTGAGACTTTAGGTAGAGCTATTAACGAATTAACAAAAAAGGTAAAGAGCGAGGGACCCAAAACTGAACCCTGTGGCACCCCGAAGGATACATTTTGTAGTTCAGATTTTTCTCCCGCAACCTTTGTACATTGTTGCCTACTACCTAAGTAGGATTTAAACCAGGATAGAATATTTTTAGGAAATCCAACATTTTTCAACAAATTCATTAGCTGCGAGTGACTTATACAATCGAAAGCCTTGGCTATATCGATGTAACAAGTAGCAACATATAGTGATTTATCCCTAGCAGCAAAGAGATCTTCAGCAAGATCAAGGATAGCGTCAGCTGTTCCACAGCCTTCACGAAATCCATATTGCAGTGGAGATAACAAGTCATTTTGTTCCAGAGTCGTCATAAAATATTTCTTAACCAGTTTTTCTAATAACTTACTGGGTAAAGGCAGTATTGAGATAGGCCTCCAGTTAGTTATGTTGTGTAAATCCCCTGATTTAGGAATTGGAGTCACCTCAGCCCTAGCCCAACAAGCTGGGAAAGAACCCTGTTGAACGGACAGATTAAACAAATGTGTCATCATGGGAACCATGCACAGAAAGGCGTCTTTTAAAACCCTGCTAGATATGTTATCCACGCCTGAGGGTTTACAAATATCAATATCATCAAAAAGAGATTTCACCTTCTCTTCAGGAAAAGGAGGAGGTGGGGGTAACAGTTCCCCGTATTCCTCATCAGGTTCAATATAGTCATGATCCGGGAGATTTAACTTAGAATATAAATTAGCGCCCACATTGCTGAAGAAGTCATTTATATAATTTGGAGTATCTGTTATTAATTCTCCCGTGATAGTGTCATGTAGTACTGGAGTTACTGATGACTTAGGAGCCTTAATCAATTTGTTTATTTCAGCCCAGAACTTTCTAGCGTTCCCTTCACATTGATTTAGTTTGTTTGTGACATAAGAGTGATGTGCCTTTTTTGTCATTTTAGTGATGTCTAAACGAGCCTTCCTTGCGTTTAAAAAATCGTCAAACCTGTGGTAAGCTCTAAAGTTATGCATCAATTCATTTCTTTCTTTAATCCTTAAAATAATTTCGGCATCCATCCACACATTACCATAATCCTTTACACAGAAAGTTCTAAGAGGACATGAAGTGTCTAAATATGAGTTAATAGCTAATTCTATTTCACACCACATTTCGTCAATGTTTTCTGATTTAAAAAAGCTTTCCCAATCTTTTCCCTCTAGGGATTTGATTAGATCAGCCTTAACATATTTAGAATAAGAGCGACCAGTTATTTCTACTTTTTTAAACCCCTCTCTTCCTTTCTTTCTTACAGCGGTTACCGGTAGATGGTCACTGAGGAAGGCGTTTTCTACAGCAGATGAGGCGACATAATTCGAGTTTGTCAAGATATTATCTATACAAGAGCCAGGCCCCCCCTTCGGATTGGGTCTCGTGACTTCCTGGAAAAGCCACATCAATTGGAAGTCCCTACAAAAATCTTTAATAGCAACCGTATCCACATGATCATGGTCCAGGAAATTCACATTAAAATCCCCTAGTATCCAAACTTCACCTTTAGTGTTTCGTATAGCATTTGATAAGTGCTCCACAAATTTAGCGACATCCCCTTTTGGTGGTTTGTACACTGTAAATATGATCATAGCTTTATTGTTAGGTACTGTAACACTAACGGCAAGACACTCAATGTCCGGAGTGATAACACAAAATTCATTCACCTTGGAGGAGTGGGAGTAATATTTGTTCGCTAAGTAGCATATCAGACCTCCTCCTGCTCGGTCAGGCCGGTCTATTCTATGAAAATTTTTAGCAGGCCAAGAGAGCAAGGCTGCATCATATTGATCTGTCAACCAAGATTCAGAGAATGTGACAATCTCAAATTGATTAAAAGTGTATTTTATCTCTTTAAACTTTGGATGCATACTGCGGCAATTGAGATGCGCAAAATTAATTCCTTTGGCATGTGAGACCGCAGGCAGTGGTGGTTGTATTTTAGACATGATTGTGAGTCAGAATAACTTACGACAATATCTAAGAAGTTTCAACTTTAATATCAGAAGAACAAATTACAGTTGTGGCAGATTGTAAATGTCAGCACACACTGATCAGGTAACAAATTGATTTCACAAAATTTTAGAAGTAAAACTTCTATGAGTAACAACCTTATACTATATAGTCTATGACACGATTTGCCAATATAAGACCAATACCTTCAATCTTGACTGAACAGTAGTCAGGGAACCTTATATTTACTAACAACAATTTTGATGAGACCCGGAGTGTATTCCAAGTTTAATGTAACACGAAAATCTAACAATATGCAAGAATAACAGCTTAATACTATGTGTTTGGCACAGGTTTCGTGTTCTGAAACCAAACTGAAATCTGTCCCAAGGCTGCCTCAGAAAAGGCAGAGTTGGGAAGACCTTACTGTACGAGAGGATCCGAAGTGTTTCAGATCTTTATGAAGCAACGCTCCAGGTTTTAAACAATAATACAATATGTAATAACAGTATGATATATGAGATCTAGCAAAGTAGGGTGTGTGAACCCTGTCCAACAATATTATGAACTACCCAAAGTGGAGTTTATTCTACTAATATTATAGTTATGTTGTTTGAGTAGACCGATGTGATTATGTAGAAGTACTGTATGTGGGCAATTTGAGCTGGAGTAAATAAACCTTGGCGTATTTTGTGAACAGGAGTTGCGTCTTATTCAGTTAACCATGAGTGCATTGATACAGTCTAAATTTAATTGCGCAGAATAAGAACAGGAATTTTTACTAGTAGTATTTAAGGCAGTATCGACAGTATAAAGTCAAGAAGCTAAATTCATTCGGTCAATGCAAATGCACGTTACCTTAAAAGATCATGCAGATCAGTACTTAAAGTGTGAAGTACCGGTGCTAACTTCAACAGGTAGAGGAGGCATAAAACAAATACCTATCACTAAACTATCCCGGTAGTCACATTTATCAAATTCTACTTGCGCTGGATATTAGATGTTGTTTTTTGTATTTTAAGATAAAATTTGAGAAACATCTAGTTTGTATATAGCGCATGAAAATACAATTTAGTATAAACCGTGTTGTCTTAATCACTACCAATTGTTTAAGCTTAAAGCTAACAAAGAAGAATTATCCCTGGATCAGGTAAGGTCGCCCAGGTCACGATGAGGTAGTCGGGACGGGAAGACAGTATCCAGCATCACTCTTCAAACGGCAATTTTCACAGTTCATATAGTAATTATAGATCAGTCATACTAGCACAGTCATTTATGTCATGCAATGTCATGTATCCGTGGATATTATACTTATGAGAAATGTAAGCATCATCCTAGGCAGTGATGAGTCCTATGTCCTGAGTATAGGGAACAGTCTCAAATCATCAGTCATTTTGTGACGACAGAGATTGATGTTCGCTCGGGGCGAAGAGAGATAGTACTTCAAATGAGTCCAACTGGGACAAGTTTTTATGTATTCAAGAGCTGGCTAGAGCAGCATGATATGATGTGCAAGGACCGTTTCACAAGCCACAAGGAAAAATACATGATTTTACTTATAATTTTTAAATAAAAAATGCACCCCAACCTTGTCCATGGTTGTAAAAAGGTGTACACCTCCACCTTGTCCATGGTTTCTAGGTGAATTCTGGCACGCACATGACAACCTTGTCCACGGTTGTTTATAGCATGTTTTCTGCGCGGACTTTTTCTAACAGCCTACCATGCAAGTTGGAGCCTGTGATAAGAGCTCCGGTATCAAACGCTGTATTGGTTTGAAACCTGAATGGGACTGAAGCTCCCCACAATGAATCTATCGAAGCCTCCCAGAGAGAGTGTGGGAAGGTGGAGGCTAACTTGACGGCGTTCTGAGAATTCTTGACAAATTTGGTGCGAAGAAGCCTGAGCATGAGGTCAGGCTTATATTTGTTCCAGTCTTCCTTTTTGTTACCCAAGTTGATTCGCTTGCCAACCTTTTTCATCTCAGAAGATTTACGGAGCCTGAGGATTTTATCTTGCGACTCCTTGTCGCCCACAAAATCAGTTTTAATAAACTGATACGCTTGCTCCACAGAGACGAACTTGAATTTGCGGCCAAACTCATCAGTGTAGTCCAGGTCTTCCGGGTAGAAATTACTGAGGAATGCAGTATGTCCGGAGTAGATATAACCCATTCTGGTTTTCCTGATTTGGATGAACTGATCTGAAGTAGAGTAAGTATCAGGTTGAAAGACTGAGGTACTACTACTGAGTGAGGTGGACGGAGCAGACATGGAAACAGAGGCAGTATTGGAATCTGGCGTTGGACCATACTGAGTGGTGGCAGAGAAGTAGCTTTGAGCCGTATTATTCCAGTCTGACTTGTTGCTAGGATAAGAGACAGGAGCAATAGCATTCGGCACAGAGTTAGCAGTGTGGCTCGATTTCATGTGATTTTGATTGCGATTTTGCCCATGCGGGCCAACTCTGTTGTCGCCTTGGCCCATCTCCGCAACTGAGTCTAAGAACTGAGGCGGGGGCGGGCAGATAACAAGGTTCTTTACCGAGGAGGCATCATCCGATCTGTTTGAGTAGACCACTCCATTGGAAATGGTTGGGATTTCATGGATAGAAAGGTCGGTTGCAACAGTGGGCCTCATGTAGGGAGGCAGGTATGCTTCAGGAATATTATCTAGCTGATCCAGAGTGTAGGTCTGTCCATCTATCACAATTTCTGACTCTGTAGAGGGAGCTACTAAGGCTTCTTCATTCAGATGTTTTGCTATCTCTTTCAAAGTATGCCTTTTTGCTCGAATCTCTTTGTCTTCAACATTTTCCCAAGTTACATCCCTTAAAGCAGGAACATATTTCATTTTACTACAGGTTTCAACAAACTTGGCCTTTGCGGCATAGCTGCTGAATGCTATCAGTAGAGGGGCTGGTTTTAGAGGATCAATAGCACTGCCTGCCCTCCTCATCCTAGAGACTCGGAGTATATCAGCATTGGTAGTAGGAGCTTTAATTTTGTTCACAAGTTCAATGACTGTACCTCTGAGTGAATTCCTGGTCTCATTAGGACCTTCAGGCACTTTATATAACACTATGTTTCTTTCCGCATTTTCAGTGGAGTGTCGAACGGAATTGAGAGATTTGATGGCTTGTGAGTAGGAGGAGTTTTCTAGCGTAGAGGAAGTGAAGTCCTTGAAGGCTCCATCCAGCGAGGTTATGCGGTCTCTCAATACATTAATCTCATCCAGTCCTCTCAGTTGGATTGTATGAGAATCCACAGTATTTTTTAACCCCTTCAACTGTGTCTGAATCTCAGTGAATGCAGGTTGGTCTCGTGGAATGGTCTCTAGACCTTGCTGTAGAGAGTCCACCTTAGCTTGCATAGAAGAGATGCTGTCCAGAGCATTCTGGAGTTCTTGGGCCTTTTCTTGTAGAGAAGTAGTGGCACGCATATATTCTCTGAGATAGGTCGGTGAACTATCCAACAGCAGAAGCCTATCCTCAATACACTTCACCCTGGCCTCTAACTCAGAATCCGGGTTGTTCTCCTCAGGATGGATTTTAGTTTCCAGAGAGACGATATCCTCTTTGATGTGAGAAATCAGTTCAGAGTGACCTGTTTGGGCCAATTTGACTTCGTCTATCTGATTTTGCGCAGTATTAAAGTTTTCCATCATAGCCTCGTTAAGTTGAGATAGTTTACTTTTCAAAGTTTTTATCTTAGGAATTTCACTTTGAACTTGAGTCATCTCAGTGTTCACGTCTAGGAACTTTTGATCTTGGGAGTTTAATCTATCTATAGAGTCTTTCAGTTGTTGAGAGATGCATTGAGACTCGTGTGGGGGGAGTAGAGATGCGTCCACCCCTCCTACCATCGTGTGAGTGACTTGATCAATCAAAGATTTCAGTTGCGATATTTTATCATCAGTAGGGATGAGCAACTTTCCCACTTTGATCTGGAGTTTTTCATTTATCTCCGTCAACAGTTCAGATTTCAACTCGAGATCTCTTTCGCTCTCCAGGTTTGAGATCCTGGAGACAGCAGTCTGCAAATTCGCCTCTAACTCTTTAATAGTAATAATAGGAGTTGGAGGAGAGTGCCTGCCCCCAAACCCAAAGGGGTCAGGGGAAGAGAAGAGTGATTCTGAAACATCTACCGACATAATGCCCTGAGACATTTCTACCTCAAAAGGATCCGTCGATGTTTGTGAGTCAGATGGTAGAATTTTAAGATCAATCTCTTCGGTGTTGGGAATAAGAAACCCTTTAGTTACCACACATTTCTTGTCATATCTTATTTTTGCTTTTTCAATGAATTGCTCACCAGAGTGTAGTTGAGAAGAAGGGCCAATATCTTGTGACAGCTGGAGGAGGTCATCCCTATCCACCCCGAAAGGAATGGGGGAGGTGGAGGGAGGAGGCTCCTCTGTTGTCATTTGGCTATCATCGACCTTGTTCACCGCCGGCTCTACCGCTGGGACCTCATCCAGCGTAGATGGAGATAAGATCCGAATATCACTTCCAGAGACACTCTTTGAATCTCCATAGCTGCCACCCACATCATGTTGTGAGTTCATCAATAGCTGGGTGGCAGTGGAGAAGCTACCATCCGCCATAACAAACGAGGCAAACAGTTTGTGAGGGCCGGGAGCTTCAGGGACATATGTCAGAAGTGGCAGTGTCCCAGCTGCTAACGGGGACGTAACATTTGAATCGACTATCAAACTAGAGTCAGATTCAAAAGAGACCAGAGCAAGTTTGTTTTTAGCCGGGGTTGAGGCGGCAAAACCTGAAGATGTACCTTCGTTAGCGATAAAAGGCAGCGAAGAAAGATTTTCGTTGTTTACATCCGGGTTATTCAAGATGGCGGCTCCGTCCTCCTTTCCCGACACTGTTTCGTATTCCATTTCATCTCCCTCCGAAATTGTATCTAACGCCACTGACGTGCCTTCAATATCCGTGAAGTTAACATCAGCACCGCATTTGGCAGTTATTTCTACTGAAATCCTACTCACTGAATCATTTGTCGGAGAATCTTTTCCCTGTGTTTGAAGGTCAGCGACACGACGACTGGGAGACCCGTATGTAGAATCGGAAGGAGTCGGGCTGCTGCCGGAGACGTCCGAACCCGGCCCCGAGTGACTCGGGTCAGCTTCGTGCAACCCGAGCGGAGCCCGAGGAGTCCCGAGCTGAGCGTCGGGTATAATCGGGAGGGCTTCGGCAGGTCCCGACATGGCGTGTTGGTTGTTACCCTCGCAATCCAGCATGGCAACAGAGAAATTGTTCAATTGTACACTTAAATCACCTGTCTCACCCTTTTCAGTAGTAGATACAGCACTGGAGTGGGACATAGCACAACCTGGTGCCGAGCAAGTTGGCGCTTTCCTGTTTTTCCGGGTTTCTCGATCTCTCGTCATCATGACATTGGGCAGCTCGGCCACGGTCAACGGAGACTCAGTTTTTCGCCAAGAGCAGAAATCCGGAGCAGTTTTCCCTCTTTACTTCCAAGCAGCAGGGGAGCGGCCTTTTAAAGTAAATCCTGTCGGGTCACGGGATGTAGTTTTAGGCAAATCACACGTTGTAGGAAGGTTAGACTAGTTGTGACCCGATGAAAAAGCAGAAAAGGGCGGACCTGGAGCTGGGCGTACGTCTCTACTCGGCGGCCATCTTTGCAACTTCTTTTTCCCCCATTTCTTTTTACGGATACAGATACCTGAGGTGTTTTGCAAAAGAATGATATAGCTCAAATAGTCTACAGGATATTTCATCAAGGTGTAATAGATCAGCGAAAAGACGTCTGCACGAAAAAACAGGGTGACTATATAAGAGTGGGCTTGACCTAGTTTCACAGCGTTACAGAGAACATAGCCCACTCCAATAACATCAATATATACATCGCTTGTTCAACTTTTTTATTCCGATCATAAAAATAAAGTTTGTTTGTTACTGTAAACTGTCTTTATCGGTACCATGGAGTGTACAGTAGACTTGTACTCTCCCTGTCGGTACACAGCAAATAGTAATTAATGTTAGAAATGTTAGACCTCACATTACAAATCGGGAAAATACCTATTGATGGATCAGCAATTGATTTGTAAGGCAGCATAGCCTATATTGGTAAACTAACCATAATTATAGATATCAAATGTTATACATTGCAGTACACAAGTGATGGATTTTGACGTGGTGGGTGGGAGGGGGCTATATATGGTTTTCTGACTGTATAATCCGACCTGGGCGTTTCTTAGGAGTAGAGAACCAGTCTAATGAAATTTGTGTAAGGGAGTGCTCATTTTTTTACAACAGGGGGGATTGGGGTGGGGGGGGGGGGGAGATTTGGACCCCTTGACCGGTGGGGGGGGGGGGATTTGGACCCCTCTAGTTTGCGCACTCCGCGTGAAATCTCACCACCCCCCTTGTTGTAAAAAAATGAGCACTCCCTAACCCACTGGTGATGCAAAGTTATCCTGGACATAATTATTGGTAGAGTCCAAGAGAGCGCTGATTTAGGGAAGTGCTAATTTTAAACAACAGCGAGAGCGGGGTAAACAATTTGAATCTCTTGACCATGGCAATTCACCTGTTTTAGCAATTAAAGCCCACACGTTGCTATGTTTCAAAGGACATGCACGCACCCCAATTTTGACACTCTAGAAGAATAAAAAATATTTCGACTCCTCGACCCCGCTTGAAATTTCACCACGCCCCCTCTGTTGTCATTAAATGAAACATAAACCTGTTGGAGGATACATGGTGTTACTTTTTTCATTTACTTTTTAATACATGTATATAGAGTCCCGCAGGGGTGTGACAACCGGGGGCGGGGCGGACCACTTTTGACCAACCCCTAAAAAGGTCAAACCAAAAAGGTCAGTTAAAAAGGGTCCAAAAAGGGTCAAAATACCCCTCATTATTTCATGGTGGGTACGATGACCACTATGCTTAAGTACTAGAAATCCTGTATCTCATGTCCCCCATGGGATACAGTGTTTCCGTATCCCATGGCCTGTGACGTCATCATTAATTATTTTGTTCAAATTATAATGGTCATTTATATGCAATTAAACATATTTTGAGGAGTAAAAACCATGAAATAAAGGCAAAGGCCCCCGGGAAAGGCCTTGGTGGGGCTGGGGCTGCATCCCACTCAGCCTGCAGCTTCATGGGATACGGCCCCAGCCCCACCTCGGGGGGAATGATACCAAAATATCCTCTGGCCATGGGCCTTTTCTATGCCCCCCCTACTTTGAAACTGCATGCCATGCCCCTGGTCCCCTTCACACAACATCTTTACACATGCTGACGAGCATGAAGATAGCAGGCACGGCCCACCAGAGGCCGCCACCCACACGTCCTGCTGCTGATGACGGGGTGGTGTCCGAAGTGTTCGGGGTGTCCGAAGTGTCCGGGGTGTCTGAGGTGTCTGGAGTGTCCGGGGTGCCCGGGGTGTCCGGCTCCTGACAACCTGCAAGGACAGAGTGAAAATAATCAGTGAATGACATTTCTTTTTTTAAAAGGTGCATTTCAGGCAACCCTACCCTAGATTCCAAAAAGGACGAATCATTTTATTTTGAAAAGAAGATCATACTTTTTCGAAATTCTAGCAAGTCTTTTGTCATGAAGAACAAGATCCTACGCCAATATAGGTGGATGACCTCTAGACGACCGCCGCAGTCCCAGACACGTCATTCAGCGTGCTTGGACCGGATAGATTTTTGCAGGACCAGATATCAAAATCAGAGTTTCGCATAATATTAAGAATAAAAAAGCATTTATAAAAAAAGATAATAATAACAAAAAATGCTTTAAATTGCGGAGAAATTGTGCACTCTAAAACTTGTAACTTCAGTTCTAGTTGGAATATTTGAAAAAGGTTTGTAAAGCCCAGAATGTGGAGGACATCTGGTCCTACAACACTAGTCATTCTGCCAGACCAGGGCCATTTCAGGCGGCCATTGTCACTGTCCGGCTTGTTTTGGCAAAGACTGAGATGATCTGTACAAAAACATGTTATACTCAATAATAAGGCATTAATACAGAAACAGCTATGATACTCACCAGGTGATTCAACATCTGGTCGGAGACCATGGAAGTAGTCCTCAGACGGTTTCAGGATCTTGCTGACCTCCTTCGCTGACCACTTGTACTCGCAATTATTCTCCGTCTCCATGCGCACACACAAGCTGAACGGCAAGAAGTTCCTGCAAGTCACAAGAGTTCAATGCCTTAAGTAATGTATTGTAATGTATTTGTTGGATACTTAGCAAGTAAACATTTAAGTCCTGTGAAGATTGAACATTTCTTTACTGGAGTGACCTTGAAAACAGCCTTGTCATTCATGTACAGGAAGCCAAACCTCCCCAACCACAAAAGGTGCAAAGTGTAACCCACTACAACCATATAGTCCTTAGCTTTCACAGAAGGTGGCAGCACAGTGTATTGAAACGCTATGCAGCCCTTGAAGGGTAAAATTGTGCATAGGTCAATGTTCTTAGAGACATTCTTTCCCCTTTAATATTAAAGACATTATTGTAAAAAAAGGTCTTTACTTCACTAAAATATTATAGCTTACTAATGATAATCTATGTATTTGCTTATTAAAGGTATACAACACATCCTTGCTAATTTTAGATCAACCAACAATTTTACTTAATGACTCTTTGGGATATTAGCCTGATGCTTATGTAACACAAAGAAAAGAAAAAAAGCATATGTCACGGGTTTTTTTGTCTTTTAGAGGGCATTTACATTTGAGTGCATTACGTATAGGCCCTCATGAGAAAATCATATTTCTCTACAATTTTCCACACAGAAAAAAATCTCCCATCGATTTTTTATGACAATGCAGCCATGCATTGATATGATCATTAGGAACATGTTGAAAACAAGAAAATATGGGGTCACGGGCAAAATGAAATTATCCTGAATTAATCAAAATAAAAACTAATCTATTTAATGTATGAGCCTATGGGCATAGCAAAAAGAAAATATAGTGATCAAGATATGTAGAATGCAAAGGTAAAGCACTTCAATGGTAGATAAAGGTAGATCATGACCTATATATAAGTAAGAGAAATCTTCAAATATCATGGTTGCAGGTAGTTTCAATTTTTGCCACCAGGTGCCGTATGCATAGATTGTGTATACCTTTAAGTTAAACGTCACATTTCTTTTTCAATGTTAAATGTTAAAGAAGATTTACTGTTGAACTCACACTCTCAGCCACAGCCGAATTTCTTCCCAATTCTCTATGATATCTGACGGTGACAGATATTGCAGGGGATCAGTCGTATTTAGGTTGATAGCTTTCAACGAAGGGGGCAGACTAGACACCAGGTCTCTTCGGAATCGCTCAGCGCATACCGCAATCCTATGTTGCACATAGATATGTCCAAAACATTTCAGGGCATCTAGAAATATAATTGGGCATAGCAAATAGCTGTGATTTTGTGAGACAGATACCCCTTCGGGAGATAGAGATCTATTGTTATTTTGACGCATATAAACGTTTGTGTTGGTTGCAGTGTCTACTACCAGGGTGCTGTTTCTCCACAAATTTGGTAACGTCCGCAAATTTGTGGATGTCCACAAATTTGTGGAGAAAATGAAGATGATGATTAAAATCGTTTTTTGGTACTAAGGCCACCTTTTTTTGATAACTTGGATTACGGGCTTTTGCTTCCAAATTTTTGGAAGGGCAGAGGCAAAAAAAAAAAAAAAAAAGCTGCCCTATGGGGGGCACCAGATCACAAAATTTCCCGAAGGGCAGAGGCAAAAAAAAAAAAAAAAAAAAGGCATGGAAAATCTCATTTCTTGGCAATCTAATGAAGATATATTGAGAATTGCCCCCAATCTGAAAGGCCTCGCTCTACCTTTTGCTGGTCAACATGTACTTTTTTTTTTTTTGGTAAAAATTCTCAAAAAATCTCGGAGGGGAAAGGTAAAAAAAAACAAAAAAACTTTTTTTTTTTTTGCAAAATGCCAAAAATCTCGGCGGCGGATCCGTAATCCAAGTTATCAAAATAAAACGGCCTAATGTATACAAATATGGACCTCCATATATATTTGCGGTCATACATATATATTTGCGGAGCTCCATAAATATATGGAGAATGTATTTACGGACGTCCGCAAATCCGTGGAGAAACAGCACCCTGGGGAAAGCTCTATCCTTTGATGATACTTATTAGCCTAGGGTGCTGTTTCTCCACAAATTTGCAGAGGACCGCAAATTTGTGGAGGTCCGTAAATACACTCTCCATATATTTATGGAGATCCGTAAATATATACGGATATCCGCAAATATATACAGAGGTCCGTATTTGTATGCTTTTCTGAACGTCATACTAACCATCTCAAAATGTGCGACTATAACATTTTATATAAAATCGGAAATCTACATGATAAAGTCCAGATGAATTATTAGTCTACCCTTTATGGGCGATATAAAGGAGAAATACCTAAATATGGACATCCACAATCGGGAAATTATAGTAGCAATCACTTTAAGTGTTTTTTAACACATTCAAACCATTCTTGATACCATCTGTCTTGATGTAAGAGATGTTCTCTCTTCATCAAGCGCACTCTCATAAATACGGAGTATGTGAATAAAAATAGCACATCCAGCTTACTCTTAAATAATAATTGTCATAGAAACCCATAGAAAAACTCCTAAAACCTTTATATCAACCCAATGTAAAGCGGCGCTTATTAGGGGGAGAGCGCTTATTACGTTGAATATGGTAACAGTGGTACTTTAAATCTTACCTGTGCCATCTACCTTGTCGGTATAGTCCATAAACTGGTGGATTGACATCATCTGTTTGTAAATGACTGTATCAAGCTTACCGCAACCTTCAACATTGCTAACCAGATCATCAGTACACTGGGCAAAGGTCCCCACAAGGCTGAAACAGTGGCAAAACATGCATGGTTGCAAAATATCATCAAGATTTAATTCTTAGTATCTACATCACCCTTAACTTGTGATAACATGTGATAGAGTGTTCAAATAGTAATGATGCATTTTTGCGATGATTAATCACTGTGAAGCTCTTACTTCCAATGACTATGACTCAGAAAGCTGTCTTCTTAAAGTTAGTATATGCAGGGGCCAGAATGATCAAAATCAAATTTTCTTAAAATTGATCAAGGATGTTGTTTAGACCATACTTCCCTTTCTCCCTATTCCATATATCATTATTCCCTATTATTAAGCTCAAATTAGATGTCTCAATTATGGTCAATGGGTGGGATAAAATCATGCACACTGTAAAAATATTCCGTTGAATGTACGGAGAATCAGTGTAAAATTTTACGGTGATTCATCATAACATATGATTACGGTGAGGCAATGTAAAATCAATCAGTTTTACTTTGAATATCCGTAATCCAGTACAGTGAAACACCGTTTATTTTTACAGTGAAACACAGTTTATTTTACGGTGAAGCTACGTTTAATTGATTTCAGTTTTATCACACCAGGTGGCAGTTTGGTTTATGAAGAGATTTTTCTAGATGCTAGGAACACCATTTTTGTGGTGATAAGAAAATTATATACAGATACAGCTGTTAGGTTTGCTCTGTAGCCATCCTAGAGTGACTTCTGCTCATGGACTGGTATTACAAAGTGTCATGAAGCATTCTATGAGGCTTTCGTAGACTAATTCCTAATGATTAGGTCTGAAGTCTTGACACTAAGATGATATTGCTGATTGGTACCAAATTGGGTTTGGAACCATATTGAGCATGGGGTTAGATAAAGGGGGATAAATGAACTGAATAAGACTGGGACAAATCAGTTAAATTACACAAAATACCATTACAATTATTGTTTAGGCACTGAATCAGAATACAGTGATGTTTTGTATTCTGTTAGAATAACGGTGATTCACAGTTCCGTAGAAATGACGGTGACTTTGGGAAAAACGGTGACCGTGAAAATAACGGTGAAAATCCGGCACCCAGTGGTGCCAGTGAATCACCGTTTTTTTAACGGTACTGAGAATCACTGTTAAAAATTTTTATAACTGAGATTTCTTGTTTAAAAATAGCGGTGACAGTTCCGTAAAAATAACGGTGACTTAGGAAAAAACGGTGACCGTAAAAATAACGGTAAAAGTCCGGCACCCAGTGGTGCCAGTGAATCTCCGTTATTTTAACGGAAATTTTCTTACAGTGCACGGCATTATTCTGCCCATTGAAATTTCACTGCAGAAAACCATGATTGAGCCCCGTACACCCTCGATATCAAAGTTTCTAATTCCGATATCTGAGTTTCTAACTCCGATATCGAACATTTTAACTCTGATATCAGAGTTTATTACTCCAATACTGAAGTTTCAATCTCCAGTTAGAAACTCCGATATCGGAGTAGAAGAAATTTGAAAAGGGACGTTTTGATTAGGCCTATAATAAAATTATAACGGGAGTTGACTTTGGGCATTATATGGTGTGTGTGATTCTGGTACCTGGCTTAATCTCGCGTGAAATTCCGAGGACAGAACTAACATGGCCACGCACATGAAGCGATCCGAATTATCGTTATAGTGTCCCCATTCTCTATTTACCAATACATGCTATTCACCTAATGCTAATGGAAGCACTTATACTGCACTGCACGGCTTACCTCTTAAATTCTTTCCCTCCGTCTTCGATGATTGCACCGTTGTAAAAGTTTTGCCATGTAGGGTAGTCCGTTAGTTTTGGCAATATCTCAGCTACGCACCCACCATAGCCCGTGGCGGGAGGTGTGGGTGTGCAGATATCCGGATGGGCAGCGCACCTAACGAGAGCTGCATGGAGATGATTTACACTGATTATAAGGAACATGGGAAGTGCAGGACTAAACTAGGCAATGCATAAATTACACAGGAATTCATCGGGGGGGGGGGGGGTATGGGTATATGAATCTACAAGTATCAATTCAATTCAATTCAATTCAGGGAGTGGTAATTCTTTAACAATAGTGGGGGGTCGATGGATTTTCATGTGAGCAGGTCGAAATGTTTCTGCCCCCCCTCCTCCCCGTGAGAGGCGTATAGACATCTTTTACAAAGGTGGGACTTTTTTTTTGGTCCTCCCCTGATTTTTTGGTTCCCCTCTCAAGGGATACACATTGTTTAGTCCCCCCCCCCCCAATGCATCCCCCCCGACCACATGACTGTCATTCATGCATTATGAAGACAGAGGGTGGAGCATATTGCGTATATATACTATACTGTATTCCATGTAATAAGCGCACAGTGCGCTTTAAAGAACATATAAACTTTAAAATAAAAATAAAAATTATGATAAGCGCAGACCCTCCATCCGTTTTTCCCAAATTATTTTGCTGTTACCGTTATCAGTATAATAAACAAGTAGTGCGTTAAACAATTTATCCTTGACACATTTTTAGTAGTCAAAATTAGATATATTTTGGGCGTTTTATTATCCAAAAGCGGCCCGAAAAGGTGTGTGTGCGCTTATTAGGGGATGTGCGCTTATTACATTGAATACGGTACAGCAAAAAAAGCCACAAAAACAGGTGCTTACGCAGCATGTCTTGGTTGCAGTTGGCGTAGGAGATGAGTCCTGAGGTGAGCTTCTTGAAGTGGGAGGTAAGTCGGGCCCCACACAGGTCAGAGATGGCAGTGTTTAAACAATCCATCACTTCGTCGTAGGACCTGTTGTCATATACATGTATACAGTTATTGTTCATTTTAATCATAATCAAAACAGGAGAGAGCAAGTGACAGGGGTGCAGGAAGACAGAGATAGAGACAGAGATAGAGATAGATAGTAAGATAGATAGATAGAGAGTTAGATAGATAGATAGATAGATATATTGATAGATAGATAGATAGTTAGATAGATAGATAGATAGATAGATAGATAGATAGATAGATAGATAGATAGATGGATGGATAGATAGATTTCTCTAGATGGCAGCATTGTAAGTCCCATTTCCTGTAATCTTAAAGCTGGGCCGTCAAGGAATAAGTTTAGCATTTTCAATACATAGACTAAAATAACAGTTCCACCAGAGGGCAGCAGTGTTTGGACAAGGGACCATGAGCATTGTTCAGCTACAACATATTCACTCTATCGTGTGCCTGTAAGAGCTGAGCTCCCAGCCCTTAAGAGCCCTCTTGTGAAGGAAAACTGAACTATATCCAAAAATGCTTTTGGCCTCACTTCAACCATGACGGTCAAGCTTTAATCGCCCTCCATATAGAGTGCACACGGCAGTTAAACTACAGGTAAATAAGTTCAGTTATACATGTAGTTGTGTTATCAGTTTCAAAAAAAAGAAGAAAGAAAAGAGGTGGAGGGCCCAGATATAAACAGCAATGTTCCTAACTTACAGTGGTCCCATCTAGAAGATAGACATAGAAACTGATTAAGACTACAGGAAATATGGTATTTTTAAGATTATACAGGTAATATGGACAGTGTCTAGTCACTGGGTCAGATGAGCCCCACGTGCAGAAGAGCTAGGTAGAAATAACAGGATAAGGGGGATCTATTGGACTCTCCCTAACAGGATAGAGAGCATATTTGGTATCATATGCTATCAGTAATGCAGTCAACTAGGACTAACTTCCATTCTAACAACTTGCAGATCAATTAACACCAAACTACTGAAATGCGGAAATTGTTTGCGAAAAGTCTATATTCTCCTATTTAGGCCACTCCAATTGAAATCCTGTTTCTCATCATTAGGCTATGAGAAATTTGACGAGAGAGCCTTTTTTGTTTTGTTTTGCTAAGAGCTAAATTCTATATAATAGGGTATTGCAGGTTCTCAGGAAACGAAATTCACATTTAAGTAACTAAGAGATTAAGGATCTGCAAAAGTTTAAATATGCATGTTTGCACCAGACCATTAAATTTCCTGCACTGTAAGCTTTAATTTGATACCAAATATGACAACATATGTCTAATTTTGTCATGTTTTTCCACAAAAATTTGCAAAAAAAGCAACAACAAAATCTCAGGAAGGAGATTTTGGTGATGTGTGTGGTGATGAGAAACAAGTATATTATTTGGAGTGGCCTTAACAGTAAAGCCTGGGCTCCACTAGAGCGACACAGGCCCCTGAAAAACGAGGCGATCCTTCTCATGGTTTGTTCTTGTATATTTTGCCTGATTTCGCTTCATTTCGCTCCATTTCGCCCTGATTTCGCCCTGGTTTCGCCCTGATTTCTCCCTGCTCTTGGGCGACACTCCCGCGAAATGAAGCGAAATGAGGCGAAATGAAGCAAAATGTGCAAATCAAAACATAATAAAAGATCGCCTCGTTTCTCAGCCGCCTGTGTCGCCCTAGTGGAGTCTGGGCTTAAGACTCTAACCTGCAGAATACAGAAGGTTTGTCGTCAATGTTGACGAGGACATTGTTGTAGAAGTCTTTGTAGTTGGTCCACTTCTTTATGGTACCGTCCACCATGCCGATAGCCTTGGTGATACACGGCTCTATCTTGAGGTACGACTTGGCGAGATCCTCCATCAGGCATGGCCCTATACATGGCACAACGCCTGGAATGGATGCAACATGCAACTTTTTTTTCTGGTTATGTAGACTCATAACAGTTTATTAACTAATTATGATTTTCAAGTAAGAGTATATACACTGTAAACAAAAAACGGTATACAACATTTTATGACGTTATAAACATTATATAACGTTTCACTAAGGCTCCTTACTATCGGCATAATGTAAAACAGTTTCAAGACATTATTTTTGTTAGCTGGGTACACTGTAAAAAAAAATCCATTAAAACAACGGAGATTCACTGGCAACACTGGGTGCCGGACTTTCACTGTAGAAATAACGGACACCGTTGTTCCCCGTAATTATAACAAGTATATGTACCGATTTAGGTCCCGATTTTGCATATGAGGCCGGTTTTGGCTCCCGATCTCATATCAAACTGGTTTGATTTTTATTTCTCTCAATAGTGCGGCCTCTAGGTCTATGTTTATACCTGATCAAACTGTATATAGCATGGTGAAATTGTAAATATAAACATATGCCCCTCTCCACATGGATCTAACGGGCCGATTTAAACACAATACATATAGTAAATATGCCTTTGTTGTCATCTGATTAAACTGTACAGACCTGCATGATCGGATCGTGAGAATTGCCCAAAAATCGGGTAGTGGAGCCCCAGCTGTACCACACATGTCTCCGGCAAGACAATAAATATACAGCTATATAAGGGAGTGGTCATTTTAACAACATGGTGGGGTTGGTGGATTTGGGGGGGGGAACAAATTTGGACCCCTTTTGAGGGGGGGGGACCTAAAAAAGTACACCCCTTTTTAGCGAAAAAGTAGGCGCGCTACTATAGCTCAAAGGGGTCGGCTGCACTCAATTTCAACTTGTCTGAGGGGGGGACCAAATAAAAAAATTTGACCCCTCCCCTCGGGGGAGGGACCAAAAAGATTTCGCCCCGCTTGCACGAAAATCCACCGACCCCCCCCCCGGCCCCGTTGTTGAAATATGACCACTCCCTAAAAGAGATGAGAATATCGAATGATTTGTTGCTCACCTTCAATGGTAGTAGTCAGCACCTGGAGTATGGGTGGTTGTACTCCTGACGCTGCTACCTGCACAAAATATGGAAACCATTAGGCCTACATCAATCTGATTTTAACTACTTTTCTAATATTCTTCTAACTAAATTGTTCTATTAAATACAATAACAGTAAATCCATTTAAAGATGATGACATTGTCATGTTGCATGATTTCTTTGAAAACCCAGACCCAAAAGGCTAATGTTATCTTATACAGGCACGCCCCAGAGCATAGCCTATTGATACCAAGATACATAAACAATATAAAAAAATACCTATAATGGGTCCGATTTGAGTATTTGCTCCAATAGATACATAATAAACACTTACCATGTTGAGCCCAACAATAGAGCCAAAAAGAACGACAACAAACGCTGCAAGCTTCATCGTGTGAGGTACAAAATGGGTGTAATACCCAATATGCGACTTCTTATATCTTACGCCGCACCTGCCTCCCTTGAAGTAGGTTATCTTTGGGGTAACTTGACCCTTTTTATAGTACTTGTACTTTGGCAAGGTATTTCATGTGGTCAAATGAGTGGTTGACTCAAGGTTGCATTGATATGATGACAACCAATGGCTGATTATGGCATCAAAATAACAGAAATTTCTTCCAACAAAAAATACATTCCCTTCAAAAAGGGATTAATTGCCAATAAGCAACATTTTATTTGACCATGCAGCAAATAGCATGAGCAGAATGATGGAAACTGGATGTTAAATTTTTGAACACTTGTCGTGCATAGAGTTGTAAATAAAGAAAACATCTCACATTACACATAACATATATGAATAGTCTCTCCGAGATATGAAGTTGGGGTATGGCACATAAGTGCCTCTTTTCAAATATCTGTACAGTGAAACATATGCAAATAGCTTGATACACACTGATAATTCATCTCATAAGTGGCCAACTTATGGTACCGAACTCCTACCGTAAAACCTCGCGTGTAAGCCGCGGCTAGTACGCGAGTCAGATCGGTAGTGCGGCTTATAGAATTGGCCCAGGGTCAGGGTGCGGCTTATACGTGAGTATTTGCTCCTATAGTAAAGTACAAAAGTCACCATAATTAGATGGCCAATGCGGCTCATAGGATCGGCCCAAAGTCGGCTTATACGCGAGTTAGGCTTATAAGCAAGGTTTTACCAGAGGCGTAGGAAGCAAATATTCATTGGGGGGGCCCAGGGGTGGGGGTGCCCACCTCAACCAGCCTTAAACATTGTATTTTTAGTATGATGACGTTTATACACGCTTGTATGAAAAAGTATAGTTTTGAGCCCCTTTTAGTTCTGATGGGGGGCCCAAGCAACTCTGCCCCCACTTTTGCCTATGTGGGAGAGGTATGATTTAGGAAATATGTGTATTATAGTATAGGGTCTTGGCAGATTTTGGGCAGCCCAAACATATTCCGCCCCCCCCCCTCCTCTGTGATTGGTGGGGGGGGGGGGGGGGCTAGGCCCCCCTGCCCCCCCCCCTTTTCCTACGCCTCCGATAATTTACGGTAGTACCAAGGTCAGGGTCAAGCTACCCTAGACGTTGTCCTTGACAATCCCTCAGAGACTCTATAGCTGCAGTAAATTTATCAACCTGACAATCCCTCATTATCTATAAGTGTTTAGGTTTCAGGTTCAAGGTTCAAGGGAGTGGCAGGAGTGGGCGCCCTCTCAAATGGTCAGTGCCCTACAAAGGAATTGTATGTTTAAATGCTCATGGAGACAACTCACTAGGTGACTAGGCAGCGTGTAGATCTCCTGCAATCTTAAAATTGCATAGCCCCTGTAATGTTACTACCTTTCCACACTAGACGGCACAATAAAAATATACATTCTCAGGGGAGCTCTTCACCTTGTATCCTTTTTATCGGTAATAAATTTAGTGATAAACTTAGGGCCCCAGACGGGGGGTAGTTGTGTCACTTGTCGATCCTAAGAAAGGCCAATGTACCTTGTCGATCCTAAGAAATGGGTCTTGTCCCTTGTCAACTTAAAGAAGCAGGGTTGTCCCTTGTCCCCAACCCTAAGCATGTCTTGTCAGTCAGGCGTCAAGCCGACGAGGGACCGGCGATCCTCGGCCAGCGGCCACTGTTTGATCCGTTTACAAGAGGATAAAATTATCCATTCTCAATCTGGAAGACGCTAGACTGTTGTCCCTTGTCCATAATGGATAAAACAGGGTCTTGTCGCCTTGTCGAATTTACTCGTCTAGGGCCCTAAACTTGTAACTATTATGTCACGGGGGGAGGCTCTGCCCCATCTTCTTTTCTTCCTCTTCTTGTTTTTTTTCTTCTGACAGTGACTACCTAGCCTGAAAGCTTATCCCCCTTAATCTTGAAGTGGGTATATCCGATTTTTCTTCAAATTCTAAATCTTATTTAAATGCATTCCAAACACTTAAAAGTATAATATTTAGAGAAAAGAGGTCAATCAAATGTCATTAAAGGGTGGTAATAGGTCACAAAGACATCCAATGCCCCCCAACCATGGGCTTTTCTGGTGTATTTTCAATAGGGGGAATAAAAGCGGGCACGCTCCAAAATGAGCATATATTGGGCAATAAAATCAAATTAGAGCAAAATCGGAGGCGGAATGGAACAGGTAGGAAGTCAAATATATTATTTGTGAATATTCTGACTCATTTTTAGAAAAATCTATTTTTTGTCCCACACATCGGATGTACTAACTTTAAAATAAAATGGTGTCTCAAGAGATGTGAAGAACAGGGGATATGCACTTTTCAGGATTACAGGAGATGATCAGATATCAACGGCGTCTAGTCACCAGGTGAGGTCGTCCCTTCTTGTATTTAAACTGTTGCTCCGCACTAACTACACACCGGTAACCTAGCAGCAAATAAATCAGCAGTCCCGTCATCTAGTCCACGTCCTGGATCTTATCTTTAAGTGACATGGTCCTATGATTAGGGCTCAGAAATCAATTTAATTAAAAATGAACCAGAATGTTCCCTATGGCTTTACTTGATGTGCTAACTACTTTATTTAATCTTATTCCCTATAATTCAGCTTAGAATTCGACTTATTGTCAGATTATGGCTCAATTTACTAATTTTGGAGTGCACGCCATAATTCCCCCATTGAAAATACACTGTAAAATGCTATACTTGGGCCACATCTGAACCTCTAATTGGCCTCTTATTGCCCATAGATGACATTTTATTGGGCAATCTCTTCCAAATATGATATTGTACTAACATTTGAAACACATTTAAGCAGAATTTAAAATGTGAAACATGTCACCGGTTATAGTCTCTCCGAGATATGAAGTCGGGGGTATGGTACATAAGTGGCTCTTTCACATATCTGTACAGTGAAACATATGTAAATAGCTTGATACACACTGATAATTCATCTCATAAGTGGCCAACTTATGGTACCAAACTCCTATCGCCAAGGCAGGGCCGAGTTAGGCCAAAAAAAATGTTTGTTTCACGTAACATGGAAGCACAATGTAGTGTCGGTAGGTCGGATTTTTTTCCTAAATTTCTTTTTAAACATGAATGTTCTAGCCAACTTTTTTGAATACCCTAAAATTGACTAAAAAAGGGTAAAAATGTGAAAAAAATGTTTTGAAAGGGTCGGTCGGGTGACCTGAAACAAACACCCTTAGGGCCATAACCCATTACCCGATTTGGTGGCATTATCGGCCGATACATCCACAAAATTATACTACAAAGTACTGCATTAGGTCTGTTTGTTGAGGGTGTATTGGCCGATAATGCCTCCAAATCGGCTAGTGGGTTATGGCCCATACCCTAGACGTTGTCCTTGACAACCCCTCAGAGCAATCCTTACTCCATAGCTGCAGTAAATGTATCAACCTGACAATCCCTAACTATCTATAAGTGTTTAGGTTTCAGGCCCGAACAGGTGTCTCAGCTCCAACCATATCGGGAGGAGTGGTCATAATTTGGAGTGATATGAGTTCTTTTTCAGCCCCAAGGGAGTGGAGTGGTGTACACCTATATAGGTATTTTTTTAGGGATAACCTCCATTATTCCTTTATGGGTGTGATATCTAGGACTGACTCACAAGCTTAACTGCTTAAGTCTTCCCTTTTCCACTTTGAACTACAGTATATGGTATATTTCTTTAATCAGAAATATCAAAATGTATACTTAGCCCTTTACAGTCCCATTGGGATGTGGTGTTAGGACCTATGCATAAAGGCCTTGCACCAATATGGGTATGCTCTTCGCATAATTTACACAGGAATGGGGTAATATTTCTAACAATGGCAATACACCTATATGGGTCAGATTTAAATCCAATGACACACATCCCGGTGAGAACAGTCTAAGACACCCTCCCTGGATGGTGTTTCTCCACAAATTTGCGGAGCTCCGCAAATTTGTGGAGCTCCGCAAATTTGCTTCCATAAATTTGCGGAGCTCTGCAAATATATATGGAGCTCCGTATTTGTATGCTTAAGTACTAAAAAAACATTTCCATATATATTTGCGGACCTCCATAAATATATGGAGAGTGCATTTACGGACCTCCGCAAATTTGCGGACCTCCGCAAATTTGTGGAGAATCACCATCCAGGGGTTTTAGGTTCAAGGTTAAGGGAGTGGGAGGGCGCCCTCTTGAGATTCTCGAACGAACGGTCAGTGCCCTACAAGCACAGGCGTACTCTGAGTACTAAGCCTATGGGGGGAGAGGTGTGTTGTTCTAAATATAGAAAGGCCCGTCACTCAAATGGTTCGATCATCTAGACACTTGGGTGTGGGGGCTCATATGCAGAACTGGAGTAAAATACAATAATATGCATTGCCACATTTTGATATATATGGAAATGCAAAATATATGCAGACCCCATGAATGTATATTTTACATGACATTGTGCATAATAGCACATGTTATGTTAGTCCCCCTTCATGTGGGTGTCAGCATAGCTGCAGAGCACTTTCCACATGGGCAGTCTGCAGTGCACTGTGTGATTAAGCTTCAGGCTTATAGGAAAAATATCAATCTAACTAATATAAATACAAGCAATTCATATAAAGTAAATGGAAATATATTTATCTATTTACCTATGTTTGAGTATTTATTATATGTGGAAGAAGTAAAGTCGGGCCCCTTACACCATATGCAACACCACAAACAACAACAATAAAAAGAAAATGGCCGAAATCCAGGTGGCAGGCCTTCATGTATATACTACATATCACAGCTCTCCCCCCATAGGTTTAGGACTTAGTGGATGCCTGTGCCTACAAGTCAGTGCCCTATAAGTGCTTAGCCATTTTGAGATATCATTGGTAGATCAAAATATATCGAACTCTGCGATATCTCTTTAAGGGGGATGGGGGTCAGAAAGGGTAAAAAATAGTATGCCGTCATTTATGGACGGCCCCAGAGCTCTGTGTTCTCCCCACTTTAAACCAAAGGCCTTATCTAGGAGACTTTGGCTTCTTTAATCATTGCATTAATTCAATCCCTTCTTTCCTCTTTAGCTCTTTGATATCAGCAGGGTTCAAACATCTAAGAAGGTACGCTATATATCAGTAAATACCTCTCTTATCTCTCGTACGCGTCCCTGGATGCTGTTTCTCCACAAATTTCCGGACCTCCGCAAATTTGCGGACGTCCATAAATACACTGTCCATATATTTATAGAGCCATGCAAATATTTATGGATGTCCGCAAATATATATGGAGGTCCGTATTTGTATGCTTAAGTACTAAAAAACGATTCCCATATATATTTGCGGACCTCCATAAATATATGGAAAGTGTATTTACGGACCTCCGCAAATTTGCGGACCTCCACATATTTTTGGAGAAACAGCATCCTGGACTGATAGGCTAGCTGTTGGACCAACGCAATAACAAACACAAGCAGATTAAAGCATTATAAACATTGACTTTATTTTACCACAATAAGTCCCAGAAACTTGTTACCAAAGTAACTAAAGATTAAAGATAGTATTGCACCTAATGCAGTGCAGACAGCACCACTATATGCTACTTGCAGATATTCTTACATTACTTATTTTTCTATTACTGTGAAAGTATACACTTTCGAGGGTGTAAACCTTCGGGGTATAGTGAAAAACTTTAAATTCGCCGGTATTCAATCTATACTGTAGTATATAGTCAAAACACAGATTTTCAGTTACCGCGAAAATATATAGGCCCTACCCACCGATATTAAGTACGATCACAGTAGTTGAAATAGCCAACTGCAGAGAAAATCCCGCTTTATAGCATTTTGAGTGTGATAAGAAGATACCTGTGATTAGGGAGCAAAGCTGCCAGTTCTAACACATGTATACCCCAGTACCCAGTCTGGGTCAGTCAATGGCTGAAATGTACACACATTTGGTCTTCGATTTTATTTGCCCATGAACTTTATTACCTTTTCCCCTCATTCAACATAGAGAAAGCTGCTTTTACTGCATATTGAAGAGCATCAAATAAAGATTATGAAGGGAAAGCAAAGGTACGAGTTATAATTTATCTATACCAAGATTATCCCGCTAGTATGTCACCCGGGATGTCCCCCCTTGCCAATTCTGCAAGTGAAGCACAGTGGTCCAACTAGGTGTTTTGGGGGCAGGCTCCGCTCCCCCAAGAAAATGTCGGGTCCATTTGCATATCAAAAGTCACACATGGAAAGGGTTTGCCCCCGCATATATACAAAATGTATATAGGTAAACAGATTTCTCATTGGATCTGGACAAATCACTGGAATGGCCAATAATATCACAATCTTCAGCATTATTTTTATTCACAATTTTGCAAAAGAAATAGGAGTACATAGGATTTTCTTTGTCCAATATAGGAGAAACATAGGAATAGGCCTTACAAGAGTTTTTGACCAAATATAGGAGCAGGGTCCTGTTTCTCCACAAATTTGCGGACGTCTGTAAATTTGCGGATGTTTGTAAATACACTCTCTATATATTTTTGGAGCTCCGCAAATATAGGCCTATATATGCGTTTTTTTTTGGTACTGAAGCATACAAATACAGACCTCCGTATATTTTTGCAGACATCCGTATATATTTGTGGAGCTTCATAAATATATTTGCGGACATCCACAAATTTGCGGACGTCTGCAAATTTGTGGAGAAACAGCATCCAGCAGGAGAAAATAGGAATCTCCTGACAGCCTGCTAGTCACATCTAGTGGTTGGTCAATGTTGACATGATATGAACACGACATAACGTCAGTAATGACTAACAACACTACATCAGTAGAAGATAACAACCACAGGGTGCGGTTCCGGATGCGGTTTCTCCACAAAATTGCGGACCTCCGCAAATTTGCGGAGGTCCGCAATACACATTCTATATATTTGTGGGGAAAAAAGATGAATAAAGAATGAGTATCATCTTTTGATACTTAAGCTTACAAATACGGACCTCCATATATATATTTGCAGATGTCCATATATATTTGCGGAGCTCCATAAATATATGAAGAGTTTGGTTCCAAAACGCAATAAGCGCCATTTTGAAAAATGACACCAACTTTTGACAAAGCTGTAGGGTAGGAATAGGTAAATGCAATTCTGAAATAATTTTTCTTAAAAATTCAATTTTTCATGTCTTTAAGACCTCTCTAGTGTACACATTATATCCCTGCCACTATAATTGCCAATATGGTAGCCTTAGAGAAATCACTACATGCTTCAATTCTGGAATGGATTTGTTGCGTTTTGCAACGAAACTCTTCATATGGAGAATGTATTTACAGACCTCCGCAAAACAGCACCCAGTCGGTATACATGCTGTTTATCATAGTCAGTTACACACACCTATGACTTGTTTATTATGACATAAAAGTACAAATAGACAATATAGATATACCACACATATAACACATAACAGTCTAATCTTACCCGTTACAGATATCATTGTAATATGGTCACTCTTACGCATACCAGCGGCCTATCTCACCCATCTCGTACATCAGCCTGTTATATAACCTACACTGGGCTCCTGTACCCCTCTCTTTCTCAGTCTCCTGATCACCACAGACGCTCTGGGTGTCAGGTTCCTTTACCCAGCTCAGGTCAATTCTCATCTGGTATGCCTAGGAGTGTGGTCTTGATTTGACAGAACACTGGTATACTCAAAAATCGCGTCCATCAGGCATCAGGAGCTGCCATTGCACACGAGGATCAGTTTCTTTACAAAATCGACTCCGATAATAATACACCCAATGTTTTTCCATATCAGACGCGTAGGAAGCAAATCTTGATGCGCGGGGGGTGGGTTCAAGGGGCTCGGAATAGCTTTCAGCTTGAGCTTGAATGCATGGCAGTGTGGTGCATGAACACACTTATATGGCATTATGGTGTCACAGTACAAATTCCCCCCCAGAATGTTGTAGTCGTAAATAGTGCCAATGAAAAACGGTACTACCGTGCATATAATCAGTGGTAGGAGGCCTTAGATTTGTCACAGAAACATAATCTGCGGCCCAAATTGTTCCCAAAGGCCTTGGCAAAAAAAATATAAAAAGTTGGTTGTTGCCATGGTAACCCTGGGTGGTGATTGGAGGGGTCAAAGGTCAAGGTCAAAGGTCGCTGGGCACCTGTAAAATTTCTCCAGTTTGGGTAAGTCAGTTTCCATGGCAACTAGCGCAAAATCGGAACACACTTTTTTATGCGGGATGCAAATAAAAAAATCAGATATGTGTTAAGCTTTAATTTAAGGGGTCATTCATTACTGCACACTCAAAAGAACCCAACCTTTTGCCCGGCTGAAGGAGAAAAATAGGGTCAGAACCAGAAATTTTGTCGGCTATTTGTACCGTGACACCTTAAAAGAGAGGGTGCTTAAGTCTATATTTTGGTCTATGGTAGGGATTTTATGGCTTTTTCATGGATCTTTCGCACCAATATAGATAGAATGGGTGCAGCAGAAGCCAATTTTACCTTGGGTTTTTTGTCTTTAATGGAAAATTTGCCTCTAAACCCGGAAATTTGAGCCCGGAGGGAGGTTGAGGCTAATTGCCACAGAAACTGCTCCCAAGAATTTTTTCATATTCAAGTTCAAAGGGCCTAAAAATTGTGAAAAATACCATAAATTATACTTATTTTATGGCAAACATGTGGAATATTCCTTTGAAAACAAGATCAAAGTCCCATCTCAGAATTTTTGATTGTGTCGTTAAGCGTTGCCATGGTAAATATAGACCCTATGTCCCAAAAAACCCTAATTTTGGCCCTAAAACTGCAAATTTGGGCCTAAATCCCGGGACATTGGGCCCTTATTGACTGCCTTGGTGATTTCTGTTTTGAGTGTAGGCCTTAACCAGTTATAGGATATTATTCCCAGTGTGTTAGGGCATCTTATAAGGGTGGCCCGACATAGGATAGTGTGTTCCGATTTTTCACTAGAGGTCGCGGAATAGAGGTACCTCTATTTCTGGCAAAATCTGCAAAAAAATAGCTCCCGAGGCACCCGGTAGGCATACTTTAAATGGCTTTTTGGTCACAATGTCTTGAAATTTTCAAAAAATGACTTCAAATCCATGTTAGGGGAGGAAATATCTTTATTCTGTGGCAAAAGAAATTTAGTCAGAAAAAATTAACCTGGCCTTTTAAGGTGTCACAGTACAAATTCGCCCCCAGAATGTTGTAGTCGTAAATAGTGCCAATGAAAAACGGTACTACCGTGCATATAATCAGTGGTAGGAGGCCTTAGATTTGTCACAGAAACATAATCTGCGGCCCAAATTGTTCCCAAAGGCCTTGGCAAAAAAAATATAAAAAGTTGGTTGTTGCCATGGTAACCCTGGGTGGTGATTGGAGGGGTCAAAGGTCAAGGTCAAAGGTCGCTGGGCACCTGTAAAATTTCTCCAGTTTGGGTAAGTCAGTTTCCATGGCAACTAGCGCAAAATCGGAACACACTTTTTTATGCGGGATGCAAATAAAAAAATCAGATATGTGTTAAGCTTTAATTTAAGGGGTCATTCATTACTGCACACTCAAAAGAACCCAACCTTTTGCCCGGCTGAAGGAGAAAAATAGGGTCAGAACCAGAAATTTTGTCGGCTATTTGTACCGTGACACCTTATATAGGTAAGTAATATTTTGATTTCGGGCCTATATCCCTCCACCTCCACTTTTCATAGCAGGGGGAGGTTTGGGAGTTGTATTAAAGGGTCTTGGCAAACTTTGGGGGGAGAACGGCAAACATTTTCAGCTCCCCTCCTCTGTTATTGGGCCCCCTGCCCCCGCCTTCTTCCTACGTTCACTGTAATAACTTGTCATAAAGTATCGTCATTTTCTTCAATCCTCTTTCTAATATAACTCCATTCACAACACATAGAACTGTCCATACCAGTTTCCGTAACCTAAAAAGTACATAAATAAGGCCATGAATATAATGATGTGTTTTTTCGTCTTTGGTTAGCATGGACCCTACTCTAACCTCTTGAAGTAACGTTTGCAGGTCACACCTTCACACGTCATCGTCTGAAATGGAAAACATGAGCATGAGAGTCATAATTAATCTAGTAATCTGCCCAATAACGTTTGATAAGCAGTTCAGGCATGTTTGTCGTTAGTATCAGTTATTATTCCACAGGCCAAATACAATCAGAAGTTGGTGTAGCTGCACAGTGAGTTATAATGTAGATTGAAAGTATAAAAGGACGAATTTTGGGTTTTGAAATACGTCCTTTTCTACTTTAAATCTACAGTAAACTCACTGTGCAGCTACACTTACTCCGGACAGTGTAAGGGGGTTGCAGAAACATTTTCGATGGTTAAGAAGTGACTATATACCCCAGTAAACACAAAAACGTTATACAACGTTATATATCGTTTCCATATGGCTCCTCGTTATGGCAAAACGTTATGTAACGTTTAAAACGTTATTTTGACGTAAAATAACGTATTTTTGTTAGTTGGGACATCCTTACGTGGACCATTTCCCCATCGATGACCTGCCGCACCTCCCGCGTGGCCTTGACGTCCGTCTCCCCCCCCCCCTCCCCCACCACAGGAGTCGACTCAGACAGCAGCTTACCGTCCTCCAGGGTGATCACACACTGTCAATGGAGATGAGTAAAGATGAGGCTTCACTAACCGATTCTCTTCACAAATCGGTGCTATTCTCACGAATCTGACTCAGTTATGTACCATAGCAATTACATACCTGAAGCAGGGAGGTACTGTAGACCCTGCCATAGCTATATGTTTGTAATTAATGTTTATGTTTATAAACAAATCGAATATAGAATTGCCAAGGCTATACAACACAATTTAGATTCCAATTTAAGCCCCGATTTTGCATCTCAGGCAGATCTGGGAGGCAGATCTCATATCAACCAGGTTTGATTTTCATTTATCTGATGGTTCCCCCATGCACCGGCCTCTAATCGGCCGATTTATGCACAATAACAGATGGGAAATATGCTTTTGTTTTGACCTAATCAGACTGTAAAGACCTATATGATCGGTTCATGAGAATTACCCAAAAAATCGGCTAGTGGAGTCTCAGCTTTTAAGTGAGTATACCCGATGTGTGCATGGGACAAAAAATAGATTTCTCGAATAATGAGTCAGAATGTTCACTTATGACATACTTAACTTTTTATCTATTCCATTCCCCCTCATTCCCTCTGAATTTGCTCAAATTTGATTTTATTACTCAATATAATGGTCATTTTGGAATAAAATCGTGCACGGTTTTATTCCCCCCATTGAAAATACACTAGAAAAGCCCATAACTAGACCCCATCTATTCAATTTCTGAGCTGTTACCGCCCATGGATACCATTTCAATTTGCCCCAGCCCATAAAGAATACATTCTTACAATATTTAAAACATATTTATGTAGTATTTAAAAGTTTGTAACCTCGCCAGCATTGCATTGGTGCATCATGCCAAACCTCAATCGGAAGTGTATCAAGCCCATATGGTTGGTATGCTGTTTAAATGCAGCACTGGTGAGTTACTCGCAAGAGGTGCATTTATACATCATGGCAACAAAGGACAACACGATAAGATGATCACTATGTGGGTACAATAAAAATAAATCATTCTTTAAATGCATTAAAAGTATTTCTATGTATTAGATATGGTACAAGTGACTTGATGTATGAGTATTATAAGCCAAAGACAGGGTAATTGTCCAAGGCGCCAGCCGCGGATAATTACCATTGTCCAAGGTTTATACATAACACTTATGCAGCTAGTCATGCTTATAATATCTGACTTACACTCACAGCAGGAGAGTGTCCTCAATGGGCCGAATCAACAAACAACCTTGTATGTATAAAATACAGTCAGGCCATTTCTTTTATTCTCTCAGCGAACTGTGGTGTAACAATATATAACTGCTCACCCTGAGTTCCCCCTGTGAGACGCCCTTAATGTTGGTCTGGAATGGCTCGTTGAGGGTGAAGTTGACGGTTTGGTCCAGGAGACCGGTCTGTGTGCGCAGACTCCACGTGTCTCCGTCTACTGTAATGGTGACGTCAGGGTGGAGTCTCTCCGCAAGGTTTCTCATCACCACACCAAAACCTGCACGGTGGTCAAATGGATATTATTTTAAAATACAAGATTTACTGTGCTTAAGTACTGGAAGTGCCGTATTCAATGGCC
The DNA here is from genome assembly GCA_947462335.1 of Harmothoe impar. Taxonomy (NCBI): domain Eukaryota; kingdom Metazoa; phylum Annelida; class Polychaeta; order Phyllodocida; family Polynoidae; genus Harmothoe; species Harmothoe impar. The sequence continues at coordinate 52,187 of CANHQG010000156.1, forward strand.
CCTATGGCATACAGTGTGGCCATATTCAATCGGCTAAGAGTAAGAAAACGTAGTTTTTTCCCTTCATTAAATGGCTTCATATAAAAAGTACCTGGTACATTAATACAGTCTCTACACTGATAATAAAACCTATAGTCAGTATTGACTATACCATCATATGTTGACCCCGTAGTCAGGGAACTATACAACTTAGTCACATATTAGTCATAAATATAGTCAGGAGTGACTATATGTGGATCACCCAAATTGATGATGTCACAGGGATGTGTGCACAGGAAACAGTTAGGATTCAAATTTGAATGGTCTGGAATGGACTTCAGGAAGGCACATCCTCCCCTAAACCACTGTTCTATAGATATCCCTGCTTGTTATATGTTATGTTACAGTTGACTATGACAACTTAAGATGTTATAGGGCGCATAAGTTCTCATGTTTTGATGGTAATCATGGTAATTTGTTCCAATTTTGATAACATAGAAATACATGAACAGTGTATGTCTAGACTGACAGAGCATGATAGGCCTAGACAGGAGCCTATCACTACCCAGTAAACACACATACGTGGCTTAACGTTCCAAGAACGTGATCTATAAGTGAGAATCACGTAACTTCACTACGTAAAAAAACGTTTCAATGTAAGGGTTATTTTAAGTTATTTAACGTAAAGTAACGTAAAGTAACGTACATAGGACGTTATAAGAACGTTCATACAGGTTTATTTAGGTAAATTACCTAATTTTACCTTAATAAATTAACATTTATAAAACATTATTTTCAAGGTTATAAAACATTCACAACTAAGGTAAATCCATATCAAGAAATTTAAAAGGGACCTTATTTATGGCCCTAGGGGTTCACCATGCAAGGGTTATGGCAAATGGGAGGGGAACTCACTATCTTCTTATTTGAAGTTGGACGTTCTACCTACTGAGCTAGTTGGGCTGGTGGATAGAAGTGGTCAATGAGGCATAGATATATCATGTCTGATCCCTAGTTATTGTGAATAGGGAGCTTTATCAATAATATCATACAATTAAAAGAGATATTAGGGACCTTTAGCAAACCTGACGTAGCTCATTAAACGCAGACGTAGTAGTGCTAAAGGGATAGGCTACGTCTACGTTTAATGAGCTTTTACGTGGTTGCTAAAGGTCCCTACTGTTTCTTGGAGTACATAATGCATTTATTGCCACAGTCTGCTGTACAGTATTTGTCAATTTCGTGGTAAGCATCACCAATGATAGTTATAACTAGCAGTGGGTTATTTATATAACAATACAAGCAGTCATATCTCTAGAAATATTTTCTATTTTGATATGCAGGGCTATTCATATTAGGAGCCTTAATTGTGACTCATGTAAAAAAGATCAAGGATTTTTAGCAAACTAAACACAGCCCTTTGTGTATACATGTAGAGGCTAGACTGTAGTCAGGTACTATTGCTTCAGTCTTGGTGACCAGTGTGGGATTCGAACCCAGAGTCCCAGAGTATGAACGAGAATTGCCCTATGCTCTATGGCCACAACCACAGGGTCCTCTTGTGGTTTGAGGCTCTAAGTCAGCCCTTTATAGAAGTGTTACCAGCAGCTTCGCTGCTGCACATAGCCTAGGCCTATCTGTCCCGGTCGGGGGTGTGCCTACCAGCTTTTGGCGGACAACATGGCGCAGGGCGGGAACGTATCTACCGACCAGGACCCAACAAAATCGCCTCGGGTGAACTGCATCATGGGAGCCGTATCGATTTTGATATGGTCCTAACTAGAGGGAGGGAGCCATTTGCAGTCTAACACAAAGAGAGAGACAGAGAGATAAGGAGAGAGACCTGGTAATAAGCCATTGAGTAATATTGATGATATAAAAGAATCAACAAATATATGGAGTCACATGAATCAGGTAGGTAGACTAATGCACTGGTGTTATGCCCCCCTTCTCTCTACAGAGGCCTTCATTTTTTGAGCATTTTAAAATTCCGACTTCTGCCCACCTGATTACAACCTCCGAATTGTCCAGTGGCTCACCCTTTCAATATAGAAATATTACGTTTTTATGAATTGAAACATAATATCTATGTAAAGAAGCATGTAAATAACGTAAATAAACGTGGGAATAACGTTTGTATTCTACGTAAAACAACCTGCACATTACGTTCTCAGAACGTTTGTAATACCTTTCTTTACGTTGCTTTACGTTCAAAAACCTAAAATAACCCTTACATTGAAACGTTATTTTACGTAGCAAAATTACGTTTAAATAACGTAGGCGTGTTTACTGGGTAGCTCTGTCTTATCCTAGCCTGTCCCCTGGCCTGTCTTATCCTAGCTTGTCCCCTGGCCTGCCTTATCCTAGCTTGTCCCCTGGCCTGCCTTATCCTAGCCTGTCCCCTGGCCTGCCTTATCCTAGCCTGTCCCCTGCCCTGCCTCATCCTAGCCTGTCCCTGCCCTGCCCTGCCCTGCTCTATCCTACTAGCCTGTCCCCTGCCCTGCCTAGTTCTAGCCTGTCCCCTGCCCTGCCTTATCCTAGCCTGTCCCCTGCCCTGCCCTATCCTAGCCTGTCACCTGCTCTGCCTTATCTTAGCCCAAATCTGCCGATTTAATGGCTGACTACAGGTTGACTATATGACTAACTTACTATAGACATAGGTGACTAACTTGGTATAGTCGTTTTTGCTACATTCATGTGACTATAGAAATGTAGTCCGTAGTGACTAACATTTCCAGGTCCATTATTATCAGTGTATGTATTTCACTAGTGGGGGCTGGGGCGCATCAATGGGTGTTGGCATTCTATTCATTAGTCAGATCAGTGCAGTGCAAGATTTTCTGATGCCCACACCACACCCTTTCTTGTGCCCAAACCCATTTATGCATTTATTCTCTATGGTGGAGAAGAGCATTTATAGGACATTAAAGCACTATGCGGCCCTTAACCCTTTAAGGACACTTGTTGCTAAAAGATGACATTGGTCGTCATGATGTACCAATGCAGCCCGGTGAGTAACTCGCCAGTGCTGCATTGGTGCATCATGACGACCCTTCAGGATTGTCTCAACCCCATAGGGTCGGCATGGTTCTTAAATGCAGCACTGACGAGTTACTGCCAGGGCCGCATTCATGCATCATGACGACCAAGGCTATATATGGCCTGCCGCTAATCCAGACTCTTTGTACACATTTTCAATATGATCAGTTATATATGATGCACTAAGACATGATGTCCTCCTTAAAGGGTTAAAAGGTTCACCAAACCTTTTCATTCCTGAGGGAAATAAGAGCAAAAAATGTGGGAAAAAAAGTTTTTAAAAAAAGGAAAAAAAAAGATCATGTATGACCTCGCTGTGGCAGTCAGCTGATAGTGTGCCCCGCCCTGTGTGTATGGACACACACCAGGTGCAACTCTACAGGTGTGAGCTGGTGGCAGCACACTGACACCTGATCAATACAGGGGTTTGTTATCATTTACAATGAATGCACTCTGTACATCAGGCCAAAAAAAAAAAGAGGTGTGTTTCAGGTTACATGGTCTGAAAATCTAGGGTAGGTAGGTCGGATTTTTTAAAAAAAGTTTTTTATATTTTTCTAGTTTATAATAGCCTGAAAAGTACCCAGAAATCGACTCACAAACTTCAATGCCGACTCGCTGACGACCGCCTCGACTCGTGATCTATCAGATCGACACTTGAATAGCCTCAAAATGACCCAAAATATAAATATTTTTTCAAAATTGCATAAAAATGTCTAGGGTCGGCCCTGTTTTGCTAGGTAGGGTCGGGTAGCCTGAAACACACCTTTTTGTTAATTTGGCCTCATGGGCATAGGACCTATGCGAGACTGGAGCTGCTTGCGGCTGGAGCTGCTTGCTACTACTATTTGCCAATCTATATCTAAGAGAGATGCTCCCTGGTGTAATGTTGTTGAACTACAGAGGCTTTGAGCCACCTTATACTTATATTTGATTGGACAGGACAGGAGGAAGGAATACAGCAGGCAATGAAGCCTGGCATAGTTATGACCTTTACCTTTCAGAGCAACGACACATACTCTCATTCCTAAATTCCTCGGAAGGAAGGCTCTGGTAACAGCCACATGACCTTAAATTTGGGATTTTGCTTGGTTTGGGCAATCCTTGCTGGTAGGTTGGGACCAGTGGACAGGAACCAGAATGTATGATGGTAGTATTACCATCATACTTTCTGGTTCCATCTCCTCTTCCTGTTTGCTGGTTTCAAGCTAACCACAGGGACAAGTTCAAGGTCATGTGGCTGTTACCAGAGCCTTCGGAAGGATTTGGGAACGAGAATAAATGACACAGTGAATAGGATGGGGGATGGTTTAGGCCAAGTAGAGTGGCTGGCTATTCAGGACATATGGACTATTAGCCTGCATAGCATAGGGAATGCTAAATGTGTAAAAGAGTACCAATTTCATTTAGGGAAATACATGGGGAAAAACTAATCTGTATGATAATTTGCTATGTGTTTACCATTGCAAATCAATAGGGTGCGTAAGCCTACCCGTTTACTTTTAGTTGTGCGGGTGATTAAAACCCTCGAATCAGGACAGGAAGTCACGGTGCGGTACGTATTAGGTATGGGGGCTCGCAGAAACTTACAGATTTCTTCCTCCAGAAGCATCCCTTTTGTACCACATTTATGGTACCGCAGGGGGCTAGTCTGACACACAAACGTATAAAAGCATTTCCAGTAGAGATCTATATTTGCTGAGAATTGATATTTTTTCCAAAAACTCCCATAGCGTGACGCTTCCTGTCCTGATTCGAGGTTATTTCAACACACGTTTTTTCCATCATATCGGGTTACTTACACACCCTATTGCTAGACTGAATTCTCAGTGCTTGGGATCCACAGTTTCAAACACTGATCAGTGCGAGGAGGCAACACAGGGAGACGGATCCACAGGTGTACAGGCATCACGGGGTGAGACTGATGGGAATCAATCTCAGCGTTAATTTGATACTGAACATGTTCATGTAGGGTGTGGCTTACACAATAGGGTTTCTGGTTTGATACAGTACTGATGTACATGTAGACACCAGGTGTTGCTGATCCACTAAGAGTGAGAATGGAATGAGGACAGGTACTCAAGCATTGTATCTTAAAAAAAAAGATATTATGTATGAACCCCCTATATATATATATCCAGCAAGTACACCCCTGTGGAACGGTATAGTAGCTGGTAGTGGGATTGGCTAGGGCAGGTAGTACAGCCTATGTGCCCCCCCTCCCCCAGCTGGTAATATATGACTCGTCCTTTATCACTCAGCCTCCCCCTCGGTGTGAACACATCCATGCCCACTCTCCCAGGTTCAATGTCCTCTGGCTGCTGGAACTACTTTCCTCTCTGCGAAAATGCGGCAGACCACCCACAAAACTTACCCGCACCATACTTTTGAAATAACTACATACAAATTACCATTTCACATATGCAAAGGAATTCATAGAGATTTGAAATGACAGGAGTATCGGCCATATTTTTATGGCCGATACGAAAGATCTTCCTGGAAACCAAGTATCCTTAAATTGGTTATTATAGGGAGAGTAGAGTGGTCTATCTATTCACCGACCTACTTCCTAATACAGAACACTAGGGCTACCAAACCCACATACAGAAAATGGACCCATGATTTGTGTAAAAACCAGCCACTAAATTCTACCTACCGAAGGCTTTCAGATAGTCGCTGAAATTCTCATCCCGCACGTTTTTCCATTTCCCTACGAGCTCAGACTGAGACATGGCAGTAGATAAGAAGAGATAACAATATGTGAATGGGTCTGTAACAGTGTGACAATATTAACTGCTGGTGCAACTGGAACCACACCCCTCACATAAGCAGAAACAGCGGGGGAGCACAGTGAGCTGTGGCCATCTAGTGTTGGAAGGGTGAACTGGTATGACAGAACTACAGCTCACCCTTCCAATAAGGTACTCACATTAAGGTATCTGTTTCTTTGTTCATCTTTTTTTTCTGTTGAAAGGGTAATTTTTCTAGAAATGTCATCACTTGAGAAAATAGGTGGAGTTTTTATGTTACCATAAAAATCTATGAAAAGGGGGTCTTGTAATACTGATGGTCTAATGATGGATGCAGGGTGCGGGGACCTCTGCCAAGTGTTCAGTCTCCCCTAGAGGACACTTGTGTATATAATGTGTCTGGTTTTAGTCCCTCAAATGACAATAGTTATGCATTAGTATAACAAAAGGCCAGTACACAGATTTGCATTATTGTAGCAGAGTAGCTGCAATCTAACTAGTGTCGGAAGGGTAATAACTTTCTAGAACACAGAACTGCAGCTCATCCTTACAATAGGACTTAAAACTATCTGTTCATTGGTTATTTCGTTGAAAGGCTAATGTTTCTAGATATGCCATTGTTTAAGAAAAAGGGGACCAATCAACAATCACTAATATTGTCCCCTAGTGTATCCCAGATACACTTCCAGGTCAGCCATCTTGAAAAGCAGCAGATGCATCTGCTGCAGCTGCTGCTAGCTTCTTATTGGTTAGTTTCTTCTGTGTCTCAGATACACTTCCTGAAGTGTATCTCAAATAAACATAAAGCTGAACATCGGCTAGGTGCAGTCTTGATCTCCAGTTCGACAAGGGATTAAAAAGGGACTGGACAAACTGTTATATTTAAAGATCGTGACTTCCTGCAAGGCCTTGCATATGGATTGGTGTACAGGATTTAGTCAACTTCTAAATATAATTGTGTCAAAGAAGTTTTTTATATGAGTATGTTCAGACAGATCTGTCATAGAGTCGGGGTCAGACTGAGTACTAAGGTACCATGCGGTTTGGTGGTCCACCTAGTGGATGGTTTTGGAACTAAAGCACTGTGCACCATAACCACCTAATGGTCATTCAGAGAATCATCTTATTCCACCTGGATGGTGTTTCTCCACAAATATACGGACGTCAGTATATTTGCGGCCGTCCATAAATACACTCCATATATTTATGGAGCTCCGCAAATATATCCTACATGTATTTTTGGTGGTACACGGAATTTAGGCACCCGGTCTTTAGGCACCCTGCCTTCAGGCCCTCCTGACCACAGGCACCCTGCCCTTAGGCCCTCCGGATCTTAGGCCCCCGGTCTTTTGGCACCTTGGCCATAGGCCCCCTGGCTATAGGCCACAACCTCCTCACGTCCATTACCAGATCCTCACGTCCACTACCACTTCCTCACGTCCATTACCATTTCCTCACATCCACAACCCCCTCCTCACGTCCACTACCCCCTCCTCACGTCCACTACCACTTCCTCACGTCAACTACCCCCTTCTCACGTCCACTACCACTTTCTCACGTCCACTACCCCCTCCTCACGTCCACTACCCCCTCCTCACGTCCACTACCACTTCCTCACGTCAACTACCACTTCCTCACGTCCACTACCACGTCCTCACGTCCACTACCACGTCCTCACGTCCACTACCACTTCCTCACGTCCACTACCACTTCCTCACGTCCACTACCACTTTCTCACGTCCACTACCCCCTCCTCACGTCCACTACCCCCTCCTCACGTCCACTACCACTTCCTCACGTCAACTACCACTTCCTCACGTCCACTACTAATTAATTAAGGTGGTAGTGGACGTGAGGAACAGGTAGTGGACGTGAGGAGCAGGTGATGTGAGGAAGGGGTAGTGGACGTGAGGAAGAGGTAGTGGACGTGAGGAAGAAGTAGTGGACGTGAGGAAAAGGTAGTGGACGTGAGGAAGAGGTAGTGGACGTGAGGAAGAGGTAGTGGACGTGAGGAAGAGGTAGTGGACGTGAGGAAAAGGTAGTGGACGTGAGGAAGAGGTTAAAAGAGGGGGTTGGACGTGAGGAAGAGGTAGTGGACGTGAGGAAGAGGTAGTTGACGTGAGGAAGAGGCTAAAAGAGGGGGTTGGACGTGAGGAAGAGGTAGTGGACGTGAGGAAGAGGCTAAAAGAGGGGGTTGGACGTGAGGAAGAGGTAATGGACGTGAGGAAGAGGTAGTGGACGTGAGGGAGAGGCTAAAAGAGGGGGTTGGACGTGAGGAAGAGGTAGTGGACGTGAGGAAGAGGTAGTGGACGTGAGGAAGAAGTAGTGGACGTGAGGAAGAGGTAGTGGACGTGAGGAAGAGGTAGTGACTTAAAAGAGGGGGTTGGACGTGAGATGTGTGCCTACAGACAGGGGGCCTGTAGTCAGGGTGGCCTAAAGGCAGGGGGCTGCAAAACCGGAGGGCCTGTGGGCAGGGGGCCTGTGTTCCGGGGGCCTACAGGCTGGGGGCCTACAGTCAGGAGGGCCTGTATTCCGGATACCATTTTGGGTACTTAAGCATACAGATACGGACCTCCATATATATTTGCGGACAATCATGTATATTTGCGGAGCTCCATAAATATATTTGCAGACCTCCGCAAATTTGCGGACCTCCTCAAATTTGTGGAGAAACAGGACCCTGGTGAGGATTTTAGAAACTATCTGTACACAAACTCCACCTGGTGAGGGTTTTAGGAATCATCTCCCACATATAATTCGAATTTTTCTATTCAACATCAGGACAAAGGTCAGCACTAATTGTTTTACAGTGCTTAATGGACAATGCTGGAACTAAAGCACTGTACACCATCACCACCTGGATGCTGTTTCTCAACAAATTTGCAGAGGTCCGTAAATTTTCTTCCATAAATTTGCGGAGGTCCGTAAATATATATGGAGCTCCGCATTTGTATAAAAAACGATTTCCATATATATTTGCAGACCTCCATAAATATATGGAGAGTGTATTTACGAACCTCCGGAATTTTGCGGACCTCCATATATTTGTGGAGAAACAGGACCCTGGTGGTCATTTGGGAAATTGTATTACTCACATGGGTAGGCTTTGTACTATTGTACAAATTGTAGACAATCATTAGGGCCCTAGACGGGGGGTAGCTGTGTCACTTGTCGATTTTAAGAAATTCCAATATCCCTTGTCGATTTTAAGAAAAGGGTCTTGTCCCTTGTCACTAGCTCTGTAAATATGTCACCAGCCCTCATGTCACTTGTCGATTTTAAGGAATGCCTATGTGATTTGTCGATTTTAAGAAATGGGTCTTGTCCCTTGTCACTAGGCCCATGTCGATTTTACCTGTCTAGGGCCCTATCATTAGTATGCCAATATCACTGTAGGTTGAGCCAATTAGGGAATATTTTTTTGGCCCATTGTCTGTCTACAGCTTCTGTTGTTTTCCATTATGCCTCTTACAGGGGTGTGGCAACCGGGGGGGACGGGGGGGGACATGTCCCCCCCACTTTTGACCAACCCCAAAAAAGGTCAAACCAAAAAGGTCAAGTAAAAAGGGGTGAAAAGGGTCAAAATACCCCTCAGTCCCCCCTACTTTGAAAATGCTTGCCACGCCCCTGCCTTATGTTGTTGTTGTTCCTCCACATCTCTGGTTGTAGCTGCAGCGGTCGCTGATGGAGTCAACTGCGGCTGGAGTGGCTCTACTGGCTTCAGGCTGGTTTGAGGGGAATCCTTGTTTCTCCACATCCCAATTTGATATACTTTTGAATTGTTCATTTTATGAAAAACACTATAAAAACAAGTATAATGAAAAAATACTAAATCAGAGAGATTTCATTTCATCATCTACACACAAACTCCACCTAGTAGGGATTTCTGCAGAATCATCTGCACACAAACCCCATTTGGTGAGGGTTTTAGGAATCATCTTCGACCTGCTGCAATCCATTGCATCTAACCAAGTTGACTTCTAATTGCTATCATTGCAATGTTTCAATTCCAGCCTAAAAATCCATGCCTATCACTGTTTCAACTTGTAGCCCACCTAGTGGTTGGTTCTGTAACAAAAGCGCTGCACACCATCACCATCTGGTGGTCATTTGGGAGATTGTATCACTCATATGGGTAGGCTTTGTAGACACTCATCTGCACACAGACTCCACCTGGTGAGTGGTTTAGGAACCATCTCCCACCTGGTACCTTAGCAAGGGAGCTAGTTATTGGTATCATTATAATGTATCCATATATATCTCTATAATCAACCACCACTCCCTCCTGACTGTGGAGCCTATGGCTTTAGAGCATGCAGTTCTACATCTAATTCTACTTCCATAGAGGTCTAGATGACTGGTTGCTTATTTACCGTAAAACCTTGCGTACAAGCCTAACTCATGTATAAGCCGCAGCAGCCAACTTTGGCATTTACTACAAGCCGCAGCAGCCATCTGATTATGGGGACTTGAGTACTGTACCATAGTGGGAAAACTTGCGTATAAGCCACACCTTGACATTGGTTCCACCCTATAAGCCACACCACTGTTCTGACTCGTGTACTAGCCACACGGTTTTACGGTAGAGTGTTTTTCTACATTCCCCTCATATATGCTTTCTATTGAAAACTGTAAGTAAATTCTAGATGGATGAGAAAGACAAACACAGAGGAGAATCAGATAAGGTTTGTTCTAAGATCTCATTTTATTGCCAATATCAAGGCTTTAAAACATGCATATCAATTGATTAAAAACAAAATAAAAGACTACTTTCCCAACATGATTTCTAATATACCGGTACACTAGTTCCGCAAAGGCTAACACTCACATGTCCCTGAACCTCATTTGAAAACTAGAGAGAGCCACAATTCAGTTACAGGCCTGTGGTTCTTCCACAGGACACAATGCCGGACCTAGTGTAACCATAGTAACAGTAACAACATAGATGGTGCACATTAGGTGCACCCAGTCACACACTAAAACAGTTGTCAATGATATTTACCCACACCAGCAACTGTCTCCTCAATGTGCAGGACTCGTATTGCATAGAGCCATTATCAGAAGGACCTGTCTGCTAAAACACATTGTATTCTTGTACACAGATCAAAACACACATGGACAGCCAAGAATGATCAACTCTCATCCTCAACCATGAGAGAGAGCTCAACAACTCAAAATGCTAAATAATCAGTAATGTGGGAGAGTTCAAACAAACGGTTAAAATTGATACAGTGTAGATATACTATGGTAAAACTGTATCGTTGTTGGTACAGAAGCACAGCGAGGTTCGAGAAACCCGCAGCCCCAGACTAACCATGAGGAGCAGACCCCAATACAGACATTCCCCATCAGCAGGCACATGCGGTTGTCTCCCAACAACACAGGGGGCGCTACCGGCACTACTCGGAACAGCTGGACAACAGACCAGGCGTGCAAAGTAACCCGCTCATTAAAAGGAAGTGGAAACACACTGTTACTTAGCAGCTGAACCCAAACCAAGACTGTAGAAGGAGACAGAGGGATTCAGTGAGACAGCCGGTTAGATCTTAACTGACATGCAGACAGGGATAGAGAGGTTGGTTTAGTCAATAAACTACCATGAGAACAACAGATCAGAATCAAGCCGGAGGAGGGCGATATTCTGGTTGTCATTATGTTAACATTTCATGCAGATTCCTTTCCCCACAAGTTAACAGTGTTGGTGTTAGTTTGTAGGACCAGTAGTAATCTCTTTGCTAGTAGTAGTGGTGGTGTTGGAAAGCTTCATCACAGACCAACTTGATGGGATGGCCTCCTCCTCCTGAGGTGGCACAAATAGCAAGGTGATTGACAATGTTCATGTTGTTGTACCTTCATGTCACAGCCAACTTGTCTCACCAATACAGTGTGAGACCAAAATAGAGTGGATTTCTGAACAAGCATCAACATCAGAATCATGCTCAATTCTTTTGAATCATCCTGTAAGTAATATTGAATGAACACTTTTCCCTACAAACACAAAGAATATAGACAACTCGAAGCACCTTCACAATTGGTTCTGTATGCACCCCAACTGTCTAGATACATGGCTCTAACTTCAGTTGTAAGTTGCAATACATTTGACAGTTTTTGCAAATTGACATTATGTTCATACTGATGTAGATGTTGGAAGTCTATATGACAGTGGTAAATGATGATCTAGTATTCCATAAATGCACACTGTAGTTACCGCACATGAGTGGTTAAATATAATTGCTTTGGATTTTTACTTTTCAAATCTGTTGTATTCCCATTTCTGAACTGTTTCAAACTCTGGCACACACTTGTGGATTTCACAGTAAAAACGTTTCGTTAGAAATATATAAAGTTTTGTGTTGTAAAACAGTTTTTCTTGCTTCACTAAAAATGAGCTGGAGGGAAAAGTTACCAAGTTATCACCTTGAGATTAACTGCAAAAACGTTCCCCCACCACTGGCTATCTGCAGCTGGCTAGATGGAGACTGTGGGATGAATGGAGGGTTCTCCAAACTTTTCTGAAGAGTTTGGAGCTTATTGTTTGATAGAGGGAGCTGTACTTGGGTTAGAATCGAGCTGGTAGCGCCAAAAGAAGCGTCTTTGCGAGACGAGTCTGTCCGTATCACTCTGAAGCGGCTGTCGCTAAAACTCCGCTCTCGGTAGAGTTTTTCGTTTTTCTTTTCACCACCAGTAAACTTGAATAACCGAAGCGAGACATGGGCAAGGAATGACAATTGAGAGTGATTGACTTACCTGACTAGTTATTTTGAGAAGGTGAGAGGTTGTCAAAGTCTAGTATTGCTCCATATTGCCACTGTTCTGTGCTCTGTGCCAAGCAAACAACTAAAATGGCAGCCTCCACTGGTGCCCAGCAGGTGGCTTCACTGTGAGCAGTGTGCAGACCAGGTACCAGCAGCAGCAGTAGCAGCAAGATGGCAGCCTCCACTGGGCCCAACCTCGCAGCGCACAGATGCTGACTTGAACTTGAATAATTGCCAATGTTAACTTGTGGGGATGGAATGGATGTGAAAAGAGTGAAAATATTGCTGGTCAAAATCGAGTGAATTAATGCAGCTTTGAATGAGAGGAAAGAACTGTCTGTAAGGCTGAGAGCAGTGGTTGCCTAGTGAAAAAAAGGTGTGCCATGCCTTTGAGCTCCGGTCTGAAGACTGAGTGGTCTCTGGTTGGTGTATAATGTCAATGAGACTGGGAGTGCTATGGGGCGGCAGGAAAATTGCCAGGGGATCGGGAGTTAGTTTGATGGACCTGTGAAAATCCTTGAGGTGTGTCAGGTACTACTTTGCCTATATTCGAATTTTCAAATTCCAAAGTGAACCAAAGTGGACCCCAGGGGGGGATGACACTGCAGGGGCTCCAAGTATTGGAAAACTAGGGAACTACAAAACTCATATTTTCGATCTTCAACTCAGCATGCCTATGCAGGGGGTCTAGATGGGGGGTCTCCATGTCGCCTGTCGATTTTAAGAAATGCCCATGTCCCTTGTTACTATATTTCTTTTCCTCCTGTCGATTTTAAGAAATGGCCATGTCCCCTATCAATTTTAAGAAATGCTCATGCCCCTTGTCACTATCTTTTTATTTCTGTCATTGGTCACTAAGCTCCATGTCACCTGTTGATTTTAAGAATCGTCCTGTCGATTTTAGGGGTCTACTCCCATTATGCAAGCATTTCAATATGAGAATGGAGAACTCCATCCTAATATGATCTGATAGTTTTTAGTTTGGGCAGATTGTACCCCCAGGGTGCTGTTTCTCCACAAAGTCTGGACATCCGGAATTTGCAGAAAAACTATTCCACAATTTGTGGAGAAGATATAAATAGTAAATTATTTCTTGTACCCCAAATGTTAGTTAGCCATACGAAGGCGGACGTCTGCATTTGAATACAGACATCCTTATTTTACGGAATTTGAGGAGCAGAAACAGTTTAGGCCAATTACGTAATTTACGGACCTCCGTATTTTGTGGAGAAACAGCAGCCAGTGACTCAGATTTTGAACAGGGACACAAATAGCCACCAGAAATAGCTATCCTGATTTTAGGTTAGTTTTGTTTTTAGGTATTTGTTGTGAAATCAGGGAGATTTATATTGCAATTTTGAAGACAAAAAAATTCTGAGTGTTATACATGAGGGGGGTGGCAGCATTATTCCCTTTTCATATGATTTTTAATAACATTTTAAAGGGCTAAAGGAGTGAAAACAGACATTTCTCTTTTTTTCTCACATCCAATCATCATCCAAGAGTCAACATTAATGAAACAAATATTACAGCTGTAAGTATACTCAATACTCAATATTAAGTTTAAAGGCAGGTACACAAAACAAGGACGCTTCTGGCTGTGTCTCATGACCTTGGGCCAATGTTTTTGTCTCTGACCGGGTGCCAGCTCCAACTGGGTGCCAGCTCTGACCGGGTGCCAGCTCTGACCGGGTACCAGCTCTGACCGGCCTGAATAAAAACGGGTTATTTAGGGCAGATGTAGATAGAATTTGGCTGAAAAGGTTATTGGATGTTATAACCCTTTAAACTAGTAATTTGTTGCCCATTTTAATCATCATCTGCCTTAAATAACCCATTTTTTTTGTGCACCCGGTCAGAGCTGGCACCTGGTCAGAGCTGACACCCAGTCAGAGATGAAAACATTGGCCCAAGGTCGTGAGACACAGCCTTCTGTACTTCTGTGAATCCTAAAGTGTTACATCATGCTACTTTATTTAGATCTATTATCAAATGTCCCCTTGTCATGCGTTATAGATCATGTGATAGGGAATACCATATTGTTGGCATGGCATATGGGATTTCTAGTACTTAGGCATAGTAATTGTTGTATCGACCATGAAATAAAACAGACCTCTGCTTGGAAATGCTGATGCTAATTGTTCTAGAGGTTTGGTATCATGGTGAATGGCTAAGCCTATGACAATTATGAACTCTAGCAATCCTTAAAATTCCAGAATTCCTCCTTCAATGACCCTTCATTATATTGTAACCACACTCATTGAAATGCCTTTCCATTGTAATACTGGCGTTAGAATGCCCCCCCCCCCCCACCACATCAGAATTTCCAAATTTAGCTCTTTCCAGTCAGCTCTATTATACTCTAAACTCCCCAGAATGCGGCAGACTGAGGCCCCACGCCCACAATGGGGTTATATTGAGGTTAATATGAGAATTGGTATTTTGTGATACATGTTTTCAAGTGACTGATTTGCAATCTGTAAGTAATTTCTGTTCATATGGTACCATAATAACAGGTCATGTCTGTTTAAAGTATTTGTTGGGGGTGCTCAGGATAATAGCATTTGATACCATAAATTCCCTCCTCATAGTGCATTAATCTGATAGTCGTTTTTACCATTAATGCACTATACAGCAGCAAAGGGTTAATACGGTGCCTCTTGTGTTTTGTTGTTGTTCCTCCCGATCTCTGGTTGTAGCTGCAGCGGTCACTTGTGTAGTCAACTGCGGCTGTAGGGGATCTACTGGGTTCAGGCTGGTTTGAGGGGAATCCTTGTTTCTCCACATCCCAATTTAATACACTTTTGATTTGTTCTCATGAAGTTTATTTTATGAAAAACACTAATTGTGATGACAAAATACAAAATCGGAGAGATTCAGATAGATTTGTTCTAAGATCTCCTTTCATCATCTGCACACAAACTCCACCTAGTAGGGATTTGTGCAGAATCATCTGCACACAAACCCCATCTGGTGAGGGTTTTAGGAATCATCTTCCACCTGGTGCAATCCCTTGCATCTAACCAAGTTGACTTGTAATTGCTATCTTTGCAATGTTTCAATTCCAGCCTAAAAATACATGCCTATAACTGTTCACACTTGTGGCCCACCTAGTGGTTGGTTTTGGAACTAAAGCACTGCACGCCATCACCACCTGGTGGTCATTTGGAAGATTGTATCACTCACATGGGTAGGCTTTGTAGACAATCATCTGCACACAGACTCCACCTGGTGAGTGGTTTAGGAACCATCTCCCACCTGGTACCTTAGCAAGGGGGCTAGTTATTGGTATGATTACAATGTATCCATATATATCCCGATAATCAGCCACCACTTCCTCCTGACTGTGGAGCCTATGGGTTTAGAGCATGCAGTTCTACATATAATTCTACTCCCATAGGGGTCTACATGAATGATTGCTTATTTAAAGTTTTTCTCTACATTGCCCTCAAATATATACTTTCTAATGAGAACGATATGT
Source organism: Harmothoe impar (assembly GCA_947462335.1). Taxonomy (NCBI): domain Eukaryota; kingdom Metazoa; phylum Annelida; class Polychaeta; order Phyllodocida; family Polynoidae; genus Harmothoe; species Harmothoe impar. The sequence continues at coordinate 68,191 of CANHQG010000156.1, forward strand.
AAAATCTAGATGGATGAAAGAGACAAAGACAGACAGAGAATCAGATAAGGTTTGTTCTAAGATCTCATTTTATTGCCAATATCAAGGCTTTAAAACATGCATATCAATTGATTAAAAACAAAATAAAAGACTACTTTCCCAACATGATTTCTAATATACCGGTACACTAGTTCCGCAAAGGCTAACACTCACATGTCCCTGAACCTCATTTGAAAACTAGAGAGAGCCACAATTCAGTTACAGGCCTGTGGTTCTTCCACAGGACACAATGCCGGACCTAGTGTAACCATAGTAACAGTAACAACATAGATGGTGCACATTAGGTGCACCCAGTCACACACTAAAACAGTTGTCAATGATATTTACACACACCAGCAACTGTCTCCTCAATGTGCAGGACTCGTATTGCATAGAGCCATTATCAGAAGGACCTGTCTGCTAAAACACATTGTATTCTTGTACACAGATCAAAACACACATGGACAGCCAAGAATGATCAACTCTCATCCTCAACCATGAGAGAGAGCTCAACAACTCAAAATGCTAAATAATCAGTAATGTGGGAGAGTTCAAACAAACGGTTAAAATTGATACAGTGTAGATATACTATGGTAAAACTGTATCGTTGTTGGTACAGAAGCACAGCGAGGTTCGAGAAACCCGCAGCCCCAGACTAACCATGAGGAACAGACCCCAATACAGACATTCCCCATCAGCAGGCACATGCGGTTGTCTCCCAACAACACAGGGGGCGCTACCGGCACTACTCGGAAACAGCTGGACAACAGACCAGGCGTGCAAAGTAACCCGCTCATTAAAAGGAAGTGGAAACACACTGTTACTTAGCAGCTGAACCCAAACCAAGACTGTAGAAGGAGACAGAGGGATTCAGTGAGACAGCCGGTTAGATCTTAACTGACATGCAGACAGGGATAGAGAGGTTGGTTTAGTCAATAAACTACCATGAGAACAACAGATCAGAATCAAGCCGGAGGAGGGCGATATTCTGGTTGTCATTATGTTAACATTTCATGCAGATTCCTTTCCCCACAAGTTAACAGTGTTGGTGTTAGTTTGTAGGACCAGTAGTAATCTCTTTGCTAGTAGTAGTGGTGGTGTTGGAAAGCTTCATCACAGACCAACTTGATGGGATGGCCTCCTCCTCCTGAGGTGGCACAAATAGCAAGGTGATTGACAATGTTCATGTTGTTGTACCTTCATGTCACAGCCAACTTGTCTCACCAATACAGTGTGAGACCAAAATAGAGTGGATTTCTGAACAAGCATCAACATCAGAATCATGCTCAATTCTTTTGAATCATCCTGTAAGTAATATTGAATGAACACTTTTCCCTACAAACACAAAGAATATAGACAACTCGAAGCACCTTCACAATTGGTTCTGTATGCACCCCAACTGTCTAGATACATGGCTCTAACTTCAGTTGTAAGTTGCAATACATTTGACAGTTTTTGCAAATTGACATTATGTTCATACTGATGTAGATGTTGGAAGTCTATATGACAGTGGTAAATGATGATCTAGTATTCCATAAATGCACACTGTAGTTACCGCACATGAGTGGTTAAATATAATTGCTTTGGATTTTTACTTTTCAAATCTGTTGTATTCCCATTTCTGAACTGTTTCAAACTCTGGCACACACTTGTGGATTTCACAGTAAAAACGTTTCGTTAGAAATATATAAAGTTTTGTGTTGTAAAACAGTTTTTCTTGCTTCACTAAAAATGAGCTGGAGGGAAAAGTTACCAAGTTATCACCTTGAGATTAACTGCAAAAACGTTCCCCCACCACTGGCTATCTGCAGCTGGCTAGATGGAGACTGTGGGATGAATGGAGAATTCTCCAAACTTTTCTGAAGAGTTTGGAGCTTATTGTTCGCCAGAGGGAGTGGTAATTGGGTTAGAATCAAGCTGATAACGCCAAAAGATGCGTCTTTGCGAGACGAGTCCGCCTGTATCACTCTGAAGCGGCTGTCGCTAAAACTCTGCTCTCGGCAGAGTTTTTCGTTTTTCTTTTCCCCACCAGTAAACTTGAATAACCAAAGCGAGACATGGGCAAGGAATGACAATTGAGAGTGATTGACTTACCTGACTAGTTATTTTGAGAAGGTGAGAGGTTGTCAAAGTCTAGTATTGCTCCATATTGCCACTGTTCTGTGCTCTGTGCCAAGCAAACAACTAAAATGGCAGCCTCCACTGGTGCCCAGCAGGTGACTTCACTGTGAGCAGTGTGCAGACCAGGTACCAGCAGCAGCAGTAGCAGCAAGATGGCAGCCTCCACAGGGGCCCAATCTCGCAGTGCACAGATGCTGACTTTAACTTGAATAATTGCCAATGTTAATTTGTGGGGATGGAATGGATGTGAAAAGAGTGAAAATATTGCTGGTCAAAATCGAGTGAATTAATGCAGCTTTGAATGAGAGGAAAGAACTGTGTATAAGGCTGAGAGCAGTGGTTGCCTAGTGGAAAAAGGGTGTGCCATGCCTTTGAGCTCCGGTCTGAAGACTGAGTGGTCTCTGGTTGGTGTATAATGTCAATGAGACTGGGAGTGCTATGGGGCGGCAGGAAAATTGCCAGGGGATTGGGAGTTAGTGTGATGGACCTGTGAAAATCCTTGAGGTGTGTCAGGTGCTACTTTACCCATATTTGAATTTCAAATTCCAAAGTGGACCCCAGGGGGGGATGACACTGCAGGGGCTCCAACTATTGGAAAACTAGGGAACTACAAAACTCATATTTTCGCTCTTCAACTCAGCATGCCTGTGCAAGCATATTAATATGAGAATGGATAACTCAATCCTAGTTGACCTAATAGTGTGTTTTTCTTGAAGCCTAAGATTCGACAGCCTAAGTCAAACTGTAGTTTTGGCAGATTGTACCCCCCAGGGTGCTGTTTCTCCACAACGTCCACAATTTGCGGGAAAACTATTCTGCAATTTGTGGAGAACATAGAGATGATGAATAAAATTGTTTCTTGTACCCCAAATGGTAGTGAATCCGATTTTTGACAGGGCCACAAATAGTCATCAGAAAGGTTTTCTTGGTTTCAGGCATGTTTTGTTTTATGGTATCCATGATAGTGCCTCTACATGGGTACCCTCAGATTTGACCATGTCGCTGTGTCGATTTTTAGCAAGAACTGCCGGGTCATTGTGTCGATTTTTATGTATATAGAATGTACTGGACCTTATAAAAATGAATGTGTCCGTCGATTTTTAAAAGGGCCGTGTCGCACGTGTCGATTTTTAAAAGGGCCGTGTCGCCGTGTCGCACGTGTCGAATTTTACCCATCTAGAGGCACATGATAAAATCAGGTAGGCTTATATTGCAATTTTAAAGACAAAAAAAGTTAAAGGGCTACATTACATGATTTTTTATAACGTTTTTAAGGGGCTAGAGGACTGAAAACTGAATTTTCTCTTAGATTTTTCTTTTTTTCCCCCCACATCTAATGGAAGAAATATTAGAACTTTAAGTGTACACAATACTGAATATTAGGTTTAAAGGCAGGTACACAAAACAAGGACGCTTCTGTACTCCTGTGAATCCTAAAGTGTTAGCTACATCATGCTACTTTATTTTAGACCTATTATCAAATGTCCCCTTGTCATGCGTCATAGACCACGTGATAGGGGATACCGTATTCCATGGAGACATGGCATATGGGATTTCTAGTACTAAAGCATAGCAATTGTCGTATCGACCATGGAATAAAACAGAGACCTCTGCTTGGAAATGCTGATGTTAATTGTTCTAGAGGTTTGGTCTCATGGTGAATGGCTAAGCCTATGACAATAATTAACTCTAACAATCCTTAAAATGCCAGAATTCCTCCTTCAATGACCCTTCATTATATTGTAATCACATCCATTGAAATGCCTCTCCATTACTGGCGTTAGAATCCCCCCTCCTCCATCAGAATTTCCAAATTAGTATGCCAATATCAGGATAGGCTGAATCAATTAACCTAGAATACTTTAGTTTTGCCCATTGTCTCTCTACAGGTTTTATTGTTTCCCATTATGCCCTTTGACTCTTTCCAGCCAGCTCTATTATAGCCTAAACTCGCCAGAATGCGGCAGACTGAGGTCCCACACCCAATAGCATTAGTAAATGGGGTTATATTGAGGTTAATATGAGAATTGGTATTTGTGACACATGTTTCCGAATGACTGATTTCCAATCTGTAAGTAATTTTTGTGCATATGGTACCAAAAGAACAGGTCACGTCTGTTTAAAATATTTTGTTGGGGGTGCTCAGAATGATAGCATTTGATACCACTAATTCACTCCTCATAGTGCATTGATCTACTAGTCGTTTTTTTACCATTATAATGCACTATCCAGCAGGATACATTAATACGGTGCATCTTGTGTTTTGATGTTGTTCCTCCAGTTCTCTGGTTGTAGCTGCGGCGGTCGCTTGTATAGGGGATCTACTGCGGCTGTAGGGGATCTACTGGCTTCAGGCTGGTTTGAGGGGAATCCTTGTTAGTAGTATAGTATGTATCGGAACGGGACTATAGTTAAGTACTGTTTATTACTCAATCGACATGCAGCCAATCAGAGGCCTCCATTTGGTCACGTGACCGGAAGTGACCTACTTAGGGGATTAGTGGTGACGTCACGTGACCTAGTTAGCCAATCAGAGGCCTCCATTTGGTCACGTGACCGGAAGTGACCTACTTAGGGGATTAGCGGTGCATTCTGGGTAACCCTGAAGCCAATCAGAGGCCTCCATTGGGTGACCGGAAGTGACCTACTTAGGGGATGGTGCATTCTGGGTAACCTACTGACCTACTTAGGGGACCGGAAGTGACGTCACATGACCTAATGGCCAACCGGAAGTGACCTCATTGAGGATCACGTGACCGGAAGTGACCTGATTGATCACGTGACCGGAAGAAGAAGAAGAAGAAGAAGAAGAAGAAGAAGAAGAAGAAGAAGAAGAAGTGACGTCACGCGACTTAATGAAGAGATGAGCGTCTTTAAGGGGTCACGGGCTTTAAAATGTGATATCTTTTTTTTTTGGAGGAGGAGGCGAGTCTCTTATTTTTTTTCGGTAAACTAATAAAAAACACTACGATATAAGTTTTTTTTTTCATTTTTTTTCATTTTTTATTGTTTTACGAGCGACTGGAAGTGACTTATTGAACTAGGTAGAAGCGTTCTTTAGAGTGTATAAGGGGGGGGAGGGGAGGGGAGGGGGGGAGGGGGGCCCCTTTAAGATGCATGGGGAGGGGGGCGCTTTTAGGATGCATGGGGCGGGTGGTGGGGGGGAGGGGGGGAGGGGGGAGGGGGGCACTCTAGGGGGGTGGGGGGGCACTCTAAGGGGCGTTTGTCTCTTTTAAGAAAAAAAGAAAAGAAAAAGATTTCAATCGAGAGACACGCTTCTTCCTCTCGAGAGGAAGAAGCGTGTCTCTTCGTTTTTTTTTTGTTTATCACGTGCTTCGATGAGGCGATCAGCTGCGACTGGAGGAAGTGACACTTTAAGAGATCGCGCGTCTTAATTGTTATGATATTTTTTTTTTTTACTTACTAATAAAGAAGACGTATGAAAATAAAACACAACAATTCACATGTCCGTCGTTCTCGTTGTTTCTTGCTTGATAAAGTCAAGTAATATCGCGATGCCGAGGCCAAACTTTCCCATGTCCTCAGTCAACACTCGAAGGAGTTCAAAAGGCGTACCGCCGGCGCCGTCAGCTTCATCTTGCCACATTTTCAACACTCGGAAGGCCCACTCAGCGGGACTTCCTCCGTATTCGCATTCTTCAGCGATCTTATCTAACCTCTCAGGCGACAATTTTAAATGGTCCCCCACCTCTTTCCACCTGCTACCCAGACGTCTGCCGAGGGTGCCCAAGTGCTTGTGCATCGCGCGCGAGTCGGGGTTTTCGAAATCCAACCCCTGTCTGTGGAGAAGAGCCATCCACTGAGCCAACAGTTCCATGCGTCTTATGCGGGTGAAGACGCGACCGAGCTCGCCCCATCTATGACGATGCGGGGTTTCACCCCACCACACTCGGAACATCGCCGTACACAGCTCCTCCGGTGTCTTGACACTGCGCTCTACTAGAGCATCCATACGGGCGGCGCTGACTTTTAAGCTACTGCCCAACTCTCTCCAACAGCCGCTCAACTCTTTACCTAGTTGACGAAGCAAGGCGTCGCTATAGGCTAACCGCCGCTGTCCTACCTGTCGGGTCTCCCCATCATCGGTCTGCTGCCTCGCGCCGCGTCTCACGTCGTCAAGCCGCATTAACTTTTTTTCAGGCGCACCGGGCGGTGAAGGCGAGCTTGAAAGTGGAATAGCTTGAGCCATCTCGTCTCGTCTTGGCGGCGGCGGCAGCGGCGGCGGCGGCGGCGGTGGCGGCGGTGGTGGTGGTGGTGGTAGTAGCCGTTACTGGGGTCAGAGGTGATATGTTTTTTTTCCAACAGAAATGAGAGCTTTTTATACAGAGGGAGTTTAATCCCATTTCCAACAGCGCTCCAGCTGTCTAGCACCCTGTCCGCATGACGCTTTTTCAGCCGCTCCGCTCCTTAAGAGCTTAGATGACGAGGGGGTGTGGCATCGCTATCCGTGGAGACCAGCTGAAAACGGTGTTTTTTCCTCACTCATAGCCTTAATACCTCCTACCCCCTACCCGAGGACGTCTCCCTCCCTCTGACATTCATTGTAACAAACGTCAGAGGTCAGGTGAAAATCGGATTTTTTTTCATGCACAGCCTTAGGCAGCTGTCACCCCTCCCTATTGAACTAGCCGGCCGCCCGCCCGCCTGGCCGGCCCGGTCTACTCACCACGGCAGGAGGTGGCGATTTTTGTCTTACACTTAAGTCGCTCACCACATGCACACGTCTCTACTCACAGACAGGCACGTTCGTCTTAGGGGGGTCCTGCTTCACGCCACACGCCTCCTGTAGTTTTTTTTTGTATACACACTGTAAGCTCATCACCGTTACCGTTAATCCTTTATACAGCTAACGCGCGCTGAATGGCTGAACAGGGTGGTAAGCGGCTTAGCTCACCACAGTGGATCCCTCAAAAAGGGATCCAGCTGAAAACGTCATACCTTATGTCTTTGTGAATGGCCGCCGCCGGTCAGTCGACGGCAGGCAGCAACCGCTTAACCCTTTATACAGCTAATGCGCGTTGAATTGCTGAACAGGGTGGTAAGCGGCTTAGCTCATCATCACAGTCGATCTCTCAAAAGAGGGGGGGGGGAAAGGGATCCAGCTGAAAACGTCATGCCTTATGTCTTTTTGTTTCTCTTTGTGAATGGCCGCCGGCCAGCCGGCGGCAGCTGAACAGGGTCGGTAAGTAGCTTAGCTCTAGAAGCGAGAAGGCGTATATAAGGGGCTTGGAAACCTCCATTCACTCACTCATTCTTTTTTGCTGCTCTCTACAGTCACCACCATGAGCAAAAGACAACAGCTAGCGGCGTTCAAGAACAAGAAGACTACGCGGAACAGCGTTCGTTTAGCGTCAGTGCCTGCTCTTGCTACTGAACATGAGACTACCGCCGCAGCCGGTTGGTCTTATCACCCTCCTGCTGTAGCGAGCGCTCGCGGCAGTAGTAGTAGTAGTAGTAGTAGCAGTAGCACTAGTAGTAGCAGTAGTAGTAGTAGTGGTAGTAGTACTAGTAGTACTACTGGTAGCAGTCGTCGTGCTAGCGACGTTGTTACACTCGCGACGGTACACGTTGCTGCTAAGCGCGCTGCCGCTGCTACCGCCGTCCCGCCTGCCGCTGCTGCTGCTGCTGCTGCTGCTGCTGCGCCTGCTACTGCTGCGCTTGCTACGGCTGCGCCTGCTGAGGCTGCTGCTGCGCCTGCTACTGTTGCGTCTGCTGCGGCTGCGCCTGCTGCGGCTGCTTCTGCTGCACTTGCTGCTACTGCTACTACTACTGACGACAACGCTCCTGGCACAGCGCAGTACTGGCAACCGGGTTTTTACCTCCCCACTACTGTTGATGACTTTGATGACCTGCCGCACGTTGCACAGCCCCTCTCCTCCACCACTACATCGACGGACGCCCTCGACGCCGCTCGCGCTGAGAGTTACAGCTATTCGGACACTCAGCCCCTGAACCGAGAAGAAGAGGAGGAGGAGGAGCAGCAACAGGGTGAGACAGAGAACGACGCTGACGACGAGGCGTACGAAGAACCCGAAGGGCAAGGGGTGAGCGGTACGTTTTTCGGCTTCCCTCTTCGACCTTTCGACCTCACTTCCTCCACTGCTAGCGCCCCCCCGTCCGGTCCGTGGCGACTGCCCTCACCGCCACCTTACGAGGGCGGCGGCGGCGCTTCATCTTCTACCGCTACACACAGCACGGACGGCGTGTGGCTGCGCTGTTCCAACAACGAGACCTCCGATACCACCAGCGCTGACGCTGCTCCTGCTATCGGTTCTGCTGCTGATTCAGCTCACGCTGATGGTGTTACTCATCCTGCGGGTGTGAAACGTTCTAAGGTGAGTTCCAGAACAACAAGGCCCGCTAAGAAGAGAAAAATACAAGAAAAAGAAGGAGATGGACGAGAAGAAGCAGAGAAAACACTCGGGTTAGAGTTCTGCTTAGACGGAGCTTTGACGCTGGAGATCTGGGAGGACGTGGCTAGACTGTCTAGGAGGCCGCGCTACACAAAAGACGGCCAGGTGAAAGAGGCGTCTCTGACCAGAAGCAAGCGAGTGCACTTCACGGCCGACGCGCTGCGCGAGCTCATAGCACGCATCGCCGATATCCGCGCAGTGGTGCGCATACGCGACACAGCGGCCGCGCAAGGAAAACCTAATCACACCCCCTGGTTCGCAGTGCTGGATGAGGCGGGCGAAGTGTACGCAGCTGTGAGCTACTACAGCGGTAAGAACCTCGTCCACGTGCGCAAGTACGAAGGTCCTGACAAAAAACCCACACAGCAGGGGGTGACGCTGTCCGCCAGAGCGCTCAAAGAGTTGGATGACAAAACAGAGATCATTCTGAAATATCTCGGCATAGATTCGGAATGAGAGACGCTCAACGCTCACGCGCGCACACACACACACACACACACACAGCGTTTGACGTACGCTGTATGAGACAGACAGACAGACAGACAGACAGACAGACGGATACACAGACAGCAGACAGAAAGATAGTTACATAGACGACAGATTGATAGATGGCTAGATAGATAGATAGATAGTTAGACGGCTAAGTAGTTGGTAACCGAGTGAAAAAAAAAACATGACACAGTACGTATGCGAAAAGTGTTTCAAAATGTTTAAAAGAGCGTACAACCACGAGAGACACGTAGAAAATTGTAGAGTAGTAGCTAAGTTTTGCCCTCTATGCGGCGAAGGGGATTGCCGAAAGAGCGCTTGTCGACGCGAATCTCTGGACGGGGTGACCGTCCCTCCGCGCATATGTGCTGTACCGAACGGGGAGGAAACGTTCACGGCGAATTGGCCTGCGATACAAACGGGCGTCAGGATGCACGGGACTCGCGTGAGTGTAACAAACTTCAGGCTACCAACCGGCGAGTTGAGTGACGCTGTAGATACTATGCGTCGCATTCACTTGACACAAAGATTCAGATACAAAGTGGGTTTCTCGGTAGGCTTACTGTTACAACACAGAGAAGACAAGAGCAAACTGCGCTACTTCCACGCCTCCCAGAACAACGCAACTCTCATACAACCGCTCCCTACTGTAACTAATTCAGAAACTTTGGAAGAGCTCCTCTCAAAGATGCAAAACACCGTCGCTTGCGAGGAGGTACGGAAACTTTGCGACGCTGACACCAAGTGGCACGTTCTTTTTCCTACCAATTTGAACATCTGCGTTTACATGGGACCGGGGGAATTCCCCATAGGCGGTAGGATCACTCAGGCCGGTCGAGTTGGAAAGAGAAGCGGCGTGTTAGATTTTCCCAACAAGGACAACCTCTGCATCTTCCGCTGCATTTCCTTTCACTTATACAACACCAGCAAGCGCGCTTCAGATTTGTTACGTCAGTTCTGTCCCGCTGCCACACCTGAATCCTTTCCGGGTCTGAACATCCGCGACTTACCCGCGTTAGAGAACTTGTTTGACGTACAAATAGCGGTTTACACCGCGTCGCGTCAAGTGCCGGGGCGGAAGTTGAGAAGACGCGTTACTCTGATCAGACCGCCTTCCAGAACTGTGGCCGCCCGAGGTAAAGTCAACCTACACCTGACGGCGAAAGGCGGTTTGCACGTCTCTCTCGTCACGGACTTCAACGCGTACGCGGGCATATACGAATGTTGCAAGTGTAAGGCGGCGTTCACCACCGAGTTCTTGCTGAAGAGACACAGGAACCAGCTTTCCTCTTGCCGACAAGTCAAGTTGCGCTACGTAGGTGGCATCTACCAAAATTCGAGAACGATTTTCGAAGCGCTAGCAGACTTCTCCATTTTTCCCCCCGACGGACATTCCGGAATCTACCCTTACAAGATCGCCTTCGATTTCGAGGCTTTCTTCAGACCGTGCAAAGAACCGTCGACGGAGCACGTGTCCCTGCTGTGGGATCACGTCCCTTTGTCGGCTAGCGTCGCATCCGACTTTCCGGGGTGGGAGGGGCCCGTCTGCTTCGTCAGAGCGTCCGACGCAGATTCCGACCCCTTGTTGGACCGAGTTTTAAATCACATAAACGAGAACGCCAAAGCGATCGGGGAAGCTGTGCTAGAACTTTACCGACCGACGTTAGCGAAGTTAGATGCGGCGATAGGTGAAGCTCTCCTGCTGGAGGAGGCGACGTTCACCACCCCTTCTCCAGGCGGCTTCGCTGCGGCTCAGACCAGACACCCGTTAGTTCAACTGAAGAAGCGTCTTCTGAGATACATCCGTCAAGCTCCAGTGGTGGGCTTCAACTCGGGGCGTTACGACTTGAACCTGATCAAAATACGCCTTCACTCGTTCTTCGCCTCCGGAGACCGAAGAAACCAAGAATTCAGCGTCATAAAGAGAAGCAATCAATACTTGGCGGTTTACACACAGCACACGGTTTTCTTGGACGTAGTCAACTATTTGGCACCCGGTTACAACTACGCGACCTATTTGCGAGCTTTCACCAGGAACGAAGAGAAAGGTCACTTTCCTTACGAATGGATGACGTCTACCAGGAAACTGGCAAACAGAACGCTGCCGCCGAGATCGGCTTTCGACAGCGAGCTGACGGGCGTCAAAATGTCCGAATCCGACTACGCCGCATGTCAGAAAGTTTGGTCCGACGAGAAGATGCAAACTATGGAAGACTACTTGATCCACTACAACAACAAAGACGTGAAACCTTTCATAGAAGCTCTGAAAAATCACGCTAAATTTTTCCAAGATCGCGGCATCGACATGTTGAAAGACGGAGTTTCTCTCGCCGGTTTGACTTTACGCTTCCTCTTCCAAAACCTAGAAGACGCGTTCACAACGTTTCCCCAGTTCGACGCCGTCCTCCACGCTCTGATCAAAGAGAATCTAGTCGGCGGTCCTTCCATCATCTTCCATAGATTTCACGAGAAGGGCACCACGCGGATAAGGGAGCACAAGTACGGCGAAGAAGCGAGACCGTGCCAACACATCCTAGGACTAGACGCTAACTCTCTGTACTTGCGCTGCATGAGCGAAGCGCACTGCACGGGCTATTACGCGGTGAGACGGCCCGAGACCGAGTTCAAGCCCGAAATCAGGCAAAGAAACTCTCACAGCGCTTTGGAGTGGTTACGCTTCGTAGAGCACGACCGCGACGTGAAACTGCGCCACGCTCTGAACGGCGGCGAGATGGCGGTAGGCTGTCGGAGAATTCGCGTGGACGGATTTCACGCGGCCTCTAATACGGTTTTCCAGTTTCACGGGTGTTGGTTCCACGCTCACGAGTGCATACCGTCGCACCGATATCAGTGCGCTTCACTGAGAGAGGAGAGACGCGACAGAACGACCAGAGTAAGCGCTTACTTGAAAGCGTTAGGTTACAAGCTGGTCGTCGTGTGGGAGTGCGAATGGCGAGAGATGAAGCGTCGAGATGAGCGGGTCAAGGCCTCCCAACAACGCTGGAAGGTTGACGCTTTGAAAGTGTCTCGAAACGCGATGAGCGAGAGCGACATCCTTTCCGCTGTGAAAGAGGAGAAAATGTTCGGTTTAGTTCAAGTGGACATCACTACGCCGCCTCACCTACGAGAGTACTTCGAAGAAATGACCCCCGTTTTCAAGAACGCGACCGTTTCAAAATCGGACATAGGCCCTCACATGTCAGACTTTGCGCAGGAAGAAAAGCTGTTGAGCACGCCTCAGAGATGTCTGATAGGGAGTTACCACGGAAAAAATATTCTCTTGGGAACGCCGCTTCTCAAGTGGTATTTAGAGCACGGTTTGATAGTCACCAAAGTGCAGCTGGTGGTAGAATACCTACCTAAACGCTCCTTTGCCGGTTTCGCGGACGAAGTGACGGCGGCGCGAAGACGTGGCGACGTGAACGAGAACGAGAAAATTCTGTCAGACTGTTACAAGTTAATGGGAAACGCTACGTACGGTAAAACAATCTGCAACAAAGAAAAACACACGGCGGTGAGATACACTGACAGTCGGAAGTTCGAACTATTGGCCAATTCGTGGCGCTTCAAAAAGGCGTCCGAGTTGACTTCCGATCTGTTTGAAGTCGAACTACAACCGAAAACGGTCAAGAACAACCTCCCTATTCAGATAGGGTTCATGGTATACCAGTACGCGAAGTTGAAAATGTTAGAGTTCACATACGACTTCTTGGATAGATTCGTCGATCGGCGCGATTATGCCCTTTGTCAAATGGACACCGACAGTCTTTACATGGCTCTCAGCGGTGCCACGTTGGATGACCTAGTGAAACCTCGCCTGAGAGAGACGTACTTCAGAGAGAAACGAAAGTGGCTTCCGACAGCGGTGTGCGACGAGGAGCACTTAGAGCTTTTCGTGAAGACAAAAACGGAAAGAGTGCGAGAATGGTGTGCGCCGCCCGGCGGATGTTGTGAGAGACGGTACCTTCACGATCTGAGAACTTCGGGGCTCATGAAAGCGGAGTGGGAAGGTGACGGGATCCTAAGTCTCAACCCTAAGACTTACATTTGCTACGATCGAGTCAGCGACACCGGTGAAAGAAAATCCAAAAAATGGAGTGCAAAAGGCGTACAGAAGAAACAAAACCCCCAGGAACCAGACGCCTTCTTGGATGTTCTTCGCCAACGAAAAACTCTCATTGCTGTAAATAGAAATTTCAAAGTGGTGCGAAACAAAATGGTCACCTACACCATAGAGAAAGACGGCGTGCGCTACTTGTATTATAAGCGTCGCGTGCATTCTGACGGTGTGACAACGAGTCCTTTAGAGATATGAAAAAAAAAAAATAATAAAAAATAAGCGTGTGCATCTTTTCAAAAATAGAGTGTTTATCAAGATTGAAAAAAAAAAAAATAAAAAAAAAATTAAAAGAAAATATTGTTGTGTTTTTATTATCATACGGCTTCTTTTACTAGTAAGTCGCGCAGTCTCTTAAAGCGTCACTCATGTGACGACGTCGCTTCCAGTCACGGGATCCTAAACAAAAAAAAAAAAACTTCTTCTTCTTCCGGTCACGTGATCAATCAGGTCGCTTCCGGTTGGCCATTAAGTCGTGTGACGTCACTTCCGGTCACGTGACTCATCAGGTCACTTCCGATCACGTGATCCTAAATTAGGTCATATGACGTCACTTCCGGTCCCCTAAGTAGGTCAGTAGGTTACCCAGAATGCACCATCCCCTAAGTAGGTCACTTCCGGTCACCCAATGGAGGCCTCTGATTGGCTGCAGGGTTACCCAGAATGCACCGCTAATCCCCTAAGTAGGTCACTTCCGGTCACGTGACCAAATGGAGGCCTCTGATTGGCTAACTAGGTCACGTGACGTCACCACTAATCCCCTAAGTAGGTCACTTCCGGTCACGTGACCAAATGGAGGCCTCTGATTGGCTGCATGTCGATTGAGTAATAAACAGTACTTAACTATAGTCCCGTTCCGATACATACTATACTACTCTTCTCAACTCCCTCCCCTTAAACTATAAATGCCTCACATATACGGTAAGTTATAGCCTCTCCGCTCCTCCAAACACATACTTATCCCTCTAATCCCCTACTACACACCACTTGACAATGACATTATTGAAACTGTTTGTTATTAATCATTTTACAGTGTCATTCCCATCTATTCCCATAATCACTCATCTATTCAAGAGTGCTTCTAACTGTTGTCGTCATCAAACCACTTGTCTCTAACACCAGCCTGAGTATTCACTC
>CANHQG010000157.1:0-82503 GCA_947462335.1 Harmothoe impar
AAAACATTTCGACCCCTTGCCGGGGAGGGGTGTAAAAAATTTCGACCTGTTTTGAGCAAAAAAGCCTGTGCGTTACTATGCTTCAAAGGGTCTGCGCGCACACTGATTTTCGACCCGTAGGGGGAGGGGGGGTTAAAAGATGTCGACCCCTTGACCGGCCTGCACACTCTGCACAAAAACCCACCACCGCCTGTTGTTAAAATAATAATGATCACTCCCTTATTACCATGCAGTAGTCCTGATGTTATGGACTATAATATTATGATCATTTAAGATTGTTAGACAAATGAGGCAGACCTAATATGATCTCTTTCTCTTTTCTACAGAGACCTTCGATGAGTCTACAATTCTATTTACTGATATTGTCACCTTCACTAATATTGCGGCGGCCGTAAACCCTATAAAGATCGTGGACATGTTAAACTCCCTCTACCTCAAATATGACAACATGACCAACAAACATCAAGTGTACAAGGTAATACATGGGATTCACCTAGAGTCGGACACATACCCTCAGACGGGAACTTGATTTTGTGGTTATTCAAGCATTTTAAGCTCTTTATTTGTGAAGAATGGTAAAGTTTAAGTGTTATTCTTTCCATAAAACTAATGGTAGAAGTTGTATTGTACATAAATAACCTCAAATGTCACTGTCTGTCTTAGGGTATGTGTCCGACTCATGGTTAATCTACCCTATACTAAACCAGGTTGTACAAGGTAATAATTATATGGGCCTTTTATGTAGGTGCGTCTGACGTATGGCAACAAATACACTAACAGACATAAGTGTACAAGGTAATACATGGGCCTCGATTTTTTATAGTCCGGTGACTTACTCATATCCTGTGTAATAACGGATTTCTCTGCTGTAAAATAATTGGGTCTATTAAACTGTTGAATCTAAATACACAGCACATTATAGGTGGAGACCATTACGTGTACAATGTAATACACTGGTCTCTTACACTGGGAGAAGTAACTGAGATGTCAAGTGTTTTTCCATTTCTACCAGATACACACTTGACACCTTTAGTTATCTCAGTATAGGTGCGTCTTAAGGTTGTGACAAACATCAAGAGAGGAGTAACAGCAATAACATGTAGTGCAGTTTTATTCACGTTTATCATGGAAGTTGTGACGTTTTCCCTCATTTTTTGAGACAAATCCATGTACTTTTATTTGTTTTAAATTCAACATAATTATATATTACAATGTATGTATACATAATACATAAATTTCTTTTTATTAACAAATAAATACATGTCATCCCCTATTTTGCTTTTCAAGCTTCCCTTCAACATGAATCAGTTATGTCAACGTTTAGGGGGCATTATGGCTTCAAAAATGTAAGACACTTCGAGACAAGCGTCCATCACCAATTGGCCATGGACTACAATATGCTTTAAGATAATTAGGGATTGGATTTTGGGGGGGGGGGCAGCCCCTGTGATAGTTCCCGCTTACCGCTTGAACTGTCATTATACATTACTACCTTCCTCCTTCCTTGTAAGGCAGTGATCATCTTTAACGACATGGGGTGGTGGATTTTCTCCTTTTTGGGGGGGGGGGGGGATGACGATCCTTTAACCGCGGAGGCAAATAATTCTAACCCATGTAGGGGGGTGGATAAAATAATTTGACCTATTTTCAGTAAACTGGTAAAGAAACCAGCGAGTTACTATGTGTAAAGCACTAAAGTGCGCGGATGAACGATGTTGGACCCTTTGGCGGTGGAGAAAGTTGTCCCCTAGCTATAAGGGGGAGGAGGCGGGGGGGGGGGAGTGAAAACAGAGCACGTAATGATCACTCCCCAATAGTATTAAATGTTGATCAACAGACATCGGTCCAACTCCACATGACACAGCTAGAGGTCAATAAATACCTCCTTTTTGTCAATAAAAGTTTTTTTTAAATTATAATACCCCCTTGCTTACTGACAACATTATACATGTATTATTTGAATGTCTTATCTCAAATGAGATAAAAGTGCACCTGACCTCGGGCGTGCCACACGTGAACGGTAACTCCTTGTCACTCAGTATCAGTCACATTGTCTCGTATTAATCATATCAACCGTGATCTAGGCCTCACTGACATCTTCAATTGGCTTATATAGTTTTAGCTTCAGTAAGAAACAAGGGTGGGGAATGTTGACATAGATCTCGGTGACGTTAACTTTATTGATATGACCTGTCCCTCTGCCCCTGATGTGTGTGCACGGCCATAGGGTAATCTCTGCAAGATAAGAAAACTGATTACAGGTCCCTTGCTCCTCCATAGTGCAAGTAAAGTGTGTCTCGGTGATAAATCATAATAATGTTGACACTGCAGTTAGACTGCTGGTCTTTTTGCAAGTAGGCACATATGGGCGTTATCACGACAGAACGTGGACATTGTTCTCTGCGTTATAGTGTTAAATTAAAACTATTCAATTATTCTTTGCGGTATCTTAAAGGTCCTTTTACATTACTCTCCCCCTCCCTGCCAACGCAGTACCCTTGTATACACTAGTTTGTTCATAATATGATTTATTATATCATATTCAATGGAATTCTTATTAAACCACTGTAATTCAATATACTTTTATATGATTATAAAAGAGCAGAATAAACGTTTGTGAAATTCAAACACAATTATCACGTTGTAACTTCTGGCCAGCCATAAGCCAATTACCCAATTATATCTCCTGAATTTGGAAACAGCTTTAGGTGTCGTAGTGGCAATCATCATTGTGTAATGTACCTTAATTAATATACTTTAATTCATATGAATAACTGGGTGAATATAATTATAATCAATTGATGAGCAAAAGTAGATGCAATAATGATATAGAATTAAACAGCCTAATTAGCAACAATAATTCATACTCAATGACCACCAATGTCTCCGTCATTTCCCATCCTCCCCACATGATATATGACCACCACATAATATCAGCCATGCCACCAGAGCTTGACCGCTTTCTTTTTCACTGGCAGTTTGCTATTTCACCATTGATGATTTGTTTCAACACCTCAGGCGTAGCAGGGGACAGGCACACAATGCCTTCTATAGGCTGTGTCAAAAAAAGGGGAAAACTCCCCTAAGGAACTCTGAGATTCTGGAGTGATAAAAGGGACTACAGAGAGGGAGGAAGGGAAGAAGCCTAGGTATTGTTATTGTAGAATTTAGAACTTGTGCCAATTACTTGGCAACACTGTATGTTTAGGACTTCCTTAACCCTTTAAGGACAGATGTCGCTAAAAGATGACATTTGTTGCCATGCTGCACCAATGCAGCCCAGGCGATTAACTCGTCAGTGCTACATTGATGCATAATGCTGACCCTTCCGGAGTGTCTCAACCCCATAGGGTTGGCGTGATGCTTGAATGTAGCACTGGCGAGTTACTCGCCAGGGGTGCATTCATGCATCATGACGACAAAGGGCATAATGCATTAAAGCACTATATACCATCCTTAAAGGGTTAAGGAAAGTCCCATCAGTATGGGAAGGTCCCGCTTTAGGGTGGGACAATGGATTGAGGAACACATAACAAGGACAAGGACATGACAGAACATACAACAAAAAACAAGAAGCCCACCGAGTGTGGTAGTGAAGGCCTGAGCCCTATAGGGATGAGGGAAAAAAAGTAAAAGTATGAGATGACCTAACCAACCCTAAGAGAAACCAGTGAGGGACTCATTGGTACTTAGAGTAGAGACCCCCAGCCACCTCTCACCAGAGAAGTCGCTGGTTAATTGTCTATACAGAAAAGGGCAAGGGGCTTAGAGCCCTCTTCTGCTGCCCTGTGAATGATTTCCACATTTCACCATTGTGCACTATAGTCAATCTTGGTCAGTTGCCGTTCCATTTGTCAGGTTATATCCTTGTCCAACTTTCAATTTACCTTCTGAAAGGCCTGGTTCTTATATGATACGGGCCCACCCTGTTAAATTATACGCATGATTTATATTATGTATAACATTTTTGAAAATCGGGATTTCCAGCAATTATCAGTATTATGGTTATCGCATGTTTTATAGCAATTGAAAAGTGAAATAAATGCAATGTGATGTGGAGGGTAACCATGGAACTATACGGGAACATTGAACACTTTTCCATTTTATTGTCACGAATATATTTTAAACTTTATGTTTATTTTGTGATTACATTGAGGCTTCCCTCTCACCCCTTATATGCCACTCGTTGATTAACTGGGACGGCACAAGAAAACCCTATGCACGTAAACCCTTTGTGAGAATGCCGCTTTAAAGAATGTATCAAATAGAGAGAAACATCCAGCTAGAAATGTATGAAAGCTAGATTTAAAAAAAGAATGAAATCGCTCCCCACTGTCAAAAGTAACAGTAGCTGCACAGTGATTTATACTGTAGATTTACAGTATAAAAGGAGCTATTTTTGGTTTTGAGACCAAAAATACCTCCTTTTATACTGTAGTTCTACAGTATAACTTACTGTGCAGCTACAGTTACATCTGACAGTGCAGGTCCCATTCCTCTTTACTTAGGTGGAGACAATTGGTGACGCCTACATGGTTGTGGGCGGTGTACCCGAGCCCGACAAGCGCCATGCTGAGCTGGTGGCCAACATGTCACTGGAGATGATCCGGGCCTCGGGAACTGTGAAGTCTCCAGCCACTGGCTTACCCTTACAGGTCAGTCAAAAAACGTAGAGGTACACGGTTGTCTAAAAGATGTCAGAAAATTCTTAACTTTACATTATAGGATACTATCTTATTATTCAGATATAGTGATCCTTGGAATGGCGGATAGATCGTTCACCGTTTTGTTTTCTGTTAACAATAAATACATCCTTTTTGGGTCACAAGAAATGTTGAACAACTGTGCACAGCTGAGGAGAAAGGTACATCCAGGAGGGATTTTTAGTACTGGGGTTTGGCCATTAGGGGGCATCACAATGACCACAAATGTGAAAATCAGCGAAAATCTGCTCTAATTAAGGTGATTTTTTACATAGAAAATGATGGTTTTCTCCAAAACATTCTATTTTGGGGTATTTGTGTCATATTTGGCATGTAAATGGAACGTTTTGAAGCCAATATGAGGCCTAAATAAGGCTTTCTGCCTAAAATGTGTTGCCATGGCAACCATAATTTCCTTCTGAATAGAAAAAGAATAATTCCAATCAATAGAGAAATTCATAGGGATTACTACACTGAAAACAGAATGTAAATATAATTTCTATATCCAGATTTATGATAAAAAATATGAAAAATAGTGGTTAGGTAATACGTGAAATTTTGCAATGATAATTAGATATGGGAATACAATTAAAACAAGAGATAGAGCCTATTGGCTGTTTGGTAAGGGCAGCACCATCTCAGATTCATGAAGCAATTTCTCAAAAAACTAGAAGGGATATCTCCATCTATGATACCTCTTTTGAAAGCTTATGACTTCAATTTTAAAAGATACAATTCACCTCGGAAGGCCCTTTCTCCTCATCTGTCCACAACTATGACAATAAAATAATAATTGTGACATGTACCGGTATTTAAAACAGTGCGTGGGACGTTGTTAATAAAAATATATCCGTTTAGAACCTCATTAAGACAAGAAATAGCGAGCATGACTTTATGAGGAAAAGTAACGGTAAGTAATTAATTTAATTATCAGATTAACACAGTAGCCATAATATGTGACCTTAGTGTGCCGTACATTAATGCCCAAAGTCCACAGCGGCAGGAAGATTTCATGAATATTCTGCGTTAAAAGGGTACCACCCTTCTGTGCCCCCCCCCCCCCCCCCCCCATTTTGCGCAAGTTTCAGAGGCCTGTGAACGCTGGTGGCAGAGGAGGGATACCGTTCTAACGCAAGGTATGCCATCTTCCTGGTGCCGTGGACTTAGCTAGGGCTTAAGGCCCCTTTGCGCAGATCGTGCCAAATATTACAATCATGAGGCATGAGTTCTATACTACCGAAACTCTTAGCCATGAGACATGGATCACAAAGTGTCATACCACTATGATACTGGAAAAGATAATTGGTGGAAAATATGAGGGAAGTACATTATTATACATCTCACATTTATTCAAACATGTTATGTGCATTGGTACAAAGCCCAAAATACTTTTGCTAAATAACTAAAGATCAAATATTCTAGATAAATTTAAGAAAATTCTCATTTTGTATTTTTAGATACTTAATTTGTCTTATAAAAAGGGAATGTCTTATTTTTTCTATTACCGTAAAACCCCGCCTTTAAGACGGATTTTATTTGGGATATTTTTTTTGCACAAGACGGATTTTATTCTAAAGTTAGGGGGTCGTCTTAAGGGCGGGTTTTTCTAAAATTTGATTGAAAAAATGTTGGTAAAAAAAGAAGAAAAGGAGCGAGTATGAAGGGTTTTCTTTTACCTTTTAAAGGGGTTTATTTGGTTAATTATTCAAGTACAATAGTAATAATTCGGTATAATGGGTTGTGGTGAATAATTTAGTGCTACCGGAGTTGTTTTTAACTAAAACCGTTGATATGAAGGGGGCCTATGAGGGGGCCTTGAGCCCCAAAATCCCTCAAAATGGGGGGTCGTCTTAAAGGTGGGGTTTTCCTAAATGTCATCTTTTTTTTGTACAAGACGGATTTTTTTCTCAAGTTAGGGGGGCGTCTTAAAGGCGGGGTCGTCTTAAAGGCGGGGTTTTACGGTACTTATGTATTTATGTATGTATATAATTTCCTATATTTAGACTGATAATGAGTAGGCATAACATTTGCCTGTGATTCGTCCATTTCCAGTTGAAAAATGATAAGTGCCGAGATGAACAGATGGGATAGGCCCAAACAAGATACTGTTAAAAGAGGTATACTGTATCAAACTGGTGAGACTTAGCCATAATGTATTTCGCTTTCATTAATGTTACAGATCCGTGTGGGGATCCACTCCGGGCCGGTGATGGCGGGGGTGGTGGGGGACAAGATGCCGCGCTACTGCCTGTTTGGGGACACCGTTAACACCGCCTCCAGGATGGAGAGTCATGGTATCCCCGGCAGGGTTCACCTCAGCCCTGCAACCTATGCGTGCGTATTCATTCAATGTGGGAACGTTCACAAATGACGTCACCTAGCTTATCAGTGGCGAATTTAGAGGGGACGCCAAAATTTACGGGTTTTTTTTATATAAAAATAATTTGGTCCAAGGGTTGGGGATGAAGAATTTAATATTCAATATTAATATTCTGTCTTATAACTGCCTCAATTTAATTCCTTGTAATCATGTCATGGCAGATACCTTAAGAGGGCGGAGATATACAACATCGAGGACCGTGGAGAGATTGAGGTGAAAGGCAAAGGCTTAATGAAGACCTACTTCCTGGAGCAGTTTGACGCGGTACTGGAGGACACTAATGGGGAGGCCATCATAGAGGATGAACCCGCTCCCAGCCAGGCTAAAGAAGATATAAAGAAGGGGTTAAAGAACTCCAGTGGAGTATGCCACCTCCTTTAATAAAAGCCAAGGAGTAGTTAACTGGTACTTATTATATACTATTGTAGATAGGAACTATACTAGAAGATATGCACACAAACATGGTAGTTAAAAACAACACTTTCATGCGATTCAAGTAGTTACATTGTATCCACCCTGCAAATTCACATAATATGATACTTAAATACCATAGGCATCATGATCATGAGTCTGAACTTGTCTAAGATGAACCATATGCCCATCTATGACACACGTTGTTTTCACGGAGTAGCTACAGTACCTATGACCCTTTCAGATTTTCTCTTTATGTCATAACATTACATAATATATATTGGCAACATGGTGTATCTGGTGTGCTTAAATAGTTTCGATGATAATTTAATCATTATATTATATGCAAGTAAAACAGTTATTTAAAGCTCTGCGTAGTAAGGGCATGTAGGCCTAGGACATTTAAAGCCATTTTCTGTAGCAGTGAAGAGACTTGGCTATTCAGGCAGATGAAGCTATACTATATATTATGTGGATAACCTGATTAACCAGACATGCATGCAACTGGCCTCGAGGCGATGTATTTAAATCGATGAATTACTACCTTATTGCCCTTACCCTTCTAAGGGCGTGCTCATTATTCAACAACAGGGGGTTTGGTGTTTTTTTCTGCCCGATCACCCACAAAACTTACCTGCTACATGTTTTTAGAAGAAGTATCTATAAAACCACTTGCCTGATCAGATATTGAAAGAAATTCATAAAGAACAAAAATAAAAGCTACAGAAGTATTGGTCATAATGGTATGGTCGAAACTAAACCTATTCATGGGATTTACTTTGTGTAGGGAGGTTGTAATGCGGATAGCAGAGCAACAAAGAGTACTGTTTTCTCCCCTTCTTCCATGAGAGTTCCTGTAGTCTTTGTGCAGAGTATTATACATGCTATATCAGACTGTGCTTGAGGAATACCACCATCCCTGTTGTTAAATAGTGACCACTCCCTAATTAAGCCTGCCAGCTCAGCAGTATAACCTGACATGAAGGGCTAATTCAATGTGACATCTTACACCTATACTTATAGAACTAGTTCTATCAATACACTTTGTAGGATGGCCAGACTGCCACGTGTCAATGAGCCATATATGCTAAATGATTGTTCCGCTGCAGATAATAAGTGTTTCTTTTCGTTAGTATTTTTTGTGGTTAAGCGTGCGCCCATATCCGGTTTATCTTAATCAATGGATCTTGATCTTGATCAATTGACCGGGCAGTTTTTAGGCAGTTCTAAGGTATAGACTGCTATTGTATACTTGAGTTATGATTGCTTATTGATCACTGTCGATAACGCAATAGTTGACAAAAGTTAGCTATATCTGAGGTGTGACCTATGTTGATAAGCACGCTGCAAAGATAATGTCCTGATAACATGCACTTGCGTCTCCTGGGGCCTGTTTCTTAACAAGTGTTTCTTAGACCGTTATATTCATGTCTTAATAGATCGGAGATAATATAACAAGAGGTAACGAAAAGTAGCCTGTTGCAAAAGGCGAAAAATTAATATTTCTATTTTAGATATATTAACAAAAATATTAGTATAACGACTTATGAAACAGAATTGCCAATTTTTCGGCTGTTGGTTACCTTCAAAGTAGTTATGTTTAATAGTACATTTCTAGATATATTACCATTCAATATATTAAGCTATATTAGTGCTACCGATATACTAAGAAAGATTAGAGACAGAGTATAGTGTGGAATCCCCGTTAGACGGAGGGGGTTCCCCAGTGCAGGAATAGCTGCAGGCACAGAACGGTGCTGCCATCTAGGTGTATAGCAGCAAAAATTCTCCCTGATGTTGGTGGTGCCATCTCTCCTCGATAGTACTAACTTACAGATCAGTCAGTAAGGCCCCACCACCAATGATAAATACCACATACAACAACAATAATAATAATATAACGCGAAAAATTAACAGAGCGATCAGGATCTTAATGATGAAAACTGTGCTTCTCGCCCCACCAGCAATGATAAATACCACACACAACAAGAATAATAATTAATATAACGAAATGCCCTCTCCCCATACTTTCTCAGTGGATGAACACGGGCTTGCTGGTTGCGTATAAGTCTCCCGTATAGCACAACAATAATAATTAATATTACTGGAATCCTTAATGTACCCATGTCCAAATTGCGTCTTATCAGCTATATAAGTACTGCAATATAAATATTTTTTGTCCAATATTTTTTTTCACATATCCTATATACGTGTACAAGAGGTCTGTGGAATAATTTTTTTTATTAACCAATTCTATATAGTTTATGCCCACAAATTGATATGGTCCTAAAGAGCTATACTAAAACAGGCTAAACGATATATGAAGAGTTTCGTTGCAAAACGCAACAAATCCATTCCAAAATTGAACCATGTAGTGATTTCTCGAAGGCTACCATATTGGCAAGTATAGTGCCTCAGATATAATGTGTACACCAGAGAAGGCCTAAAGACATGAAAAATAGAATTTTGAGGAAAAATTGTTTAAAAATTGCATTTACCTAATCCTGACCTACACCTTTGTCAAAAGTTGGTGTCAATTTTCAAAATGGCGCTTATTGCGTTTTGGAACCAAACTCTTCACGGCCTTATTATAACGCTAGTGTAACGCCAAAAAGAGGTTAAGAAACATGTTACGAAATCATTGTATTAGTGAAACTGAGTTCTATTAGTAGAACGAACACTAATAAAGCACTAGTGTAGCATAATTACTAATATATCACCTTTAGAAACACCAAAAAATATCGTTCTATCAAATAAGGGTTAAGAAACAGGCCCCTGAGGAATCGTGTTGATTCTTATATTAGGCCAAGAAGTTGTTGTGTTTAGGTAAGATGGCCCAAAGACATTGTGGTTTAGGTAGGTCCATTTAGGATGATCTGGTGAATTTTGAACTTTTTACAGTTAATTTACAAATTTGTGTCTCACCCCCCCCCCCCCCCCCCCAAAAAGAAAAAAGAAGAGAATGGCTCCAAAACTTTAGATTAGGACCAAAAATATAGTATAAGTCTGGTTATATGAACAAACGTTTTTATGCTTTAGATCAATGTACGGGACATGGAGACACATAGTCTGTAAAGTTATATTAATTTATTTTTTTTCAATAAGATGGTACACAATTGTCTGAAAATAGATATAGACTGTTTGTTCCTTGGTGATATTATTTTTTCTTCTCCCTTCTGCGTTTGTTCTTTCCCACAAAAGACGATAATACTCATATTGGATTTCATATATATTTCCAAATTGTATTAATGCTTGTGTGCTACATACTGTGCAGATATAGATATCATAGCAAAGTTTTAGAACAATAATATTATGCAGGTCAATAGCACAGAGCTAGTAATGTGATGCATTTACATGTATCTATAGTCTGTTGGCCCTTATCAGCTGTTTACTATAACACTGCCTACTGGTAAATACTCACACATTGATTTTAGATTAGTCTTATCATGTTATATTGGAAAAGAGCTGTGAGAATCGGAGTAATCCTCTCCTGCTTAGATGAAATTGTAACAAAGACAATCATTATGATCTTTTTAACATCAAGATATCACAGTCACTAATAATGATGTTTGTACTAAAATGTATCACATTCCCTTAGCACACACGAGAATACATATAAACATATACCAAGTACCAGGTTAATATAACGTCTATCTAAGTTATGTCTGTTATGAATAGCAATAAAAGTATTTATCAAAAGCAAGGTCTACACCATTGTGATATAATTTATCATTACATATATATATTTATCATTTTCTTCTTATTAAGTAAACTATGATTAGCCTTCATAGTGATTGATTGTCACTCTTGGTTATAATAATCACAAATGGTTACAATATACCATAAAATGCATAGTTAAATGAATTTGACAGTGTTAAACATTGTTATATAACTACAAAGATCACACCCAAGTAAGCATACTTTCTATTATCATGTATGGTGTCGTTGTGAACGAGACACTAAATCGGACACTCCCCTACATGATGTACTACATAATATCTTATCCCAAACCCTTTAAATATGTAATTTAAAAAGTGTTTTTTTTCTTAATCAGGAAAATGTGATTCCGATAAATTTATCTCTTAAGTACTAAGCTGTCTATTTGTCTACTTAACAATCTACACATTTCCAGTGCAACGTCAATGGGAACTATCTTGTATAACTAGGTGAGACGATTTTTGTAAGATAATTTTGGTATATTTCTCTTGAACTATCTTGAATTACATTAATGTGTGAACAGATACTAGGACAATATGGAGGTGGTCATGTTATGTGGTGGGCTGCAGGTATCACCATTATTTGTCATATATTTGAACATTCCAGTATCGCAAGGTTCAGTGCAATACATGCTTCCTAGTGGTAAAGGATATACTTTTTCTTCTTCCTTCTGTGTTTTTTTTCTTTTCCCCAAAAAAAGTTAATTGGGGCCATGAACCAATTGTACATTCTCATTATTGCATAACTGACAAGTAGATAAGTGTGTAATTGTAATATGTGACCCATTTTTACACATTCAAATTGTCGTGGTATTGCTATTATTCGTGTAGAGCGTATCAAAAGTTTTCATTTGGTATTTGACAAGTGATATATTGGCCAAGATTGGCTCTTAGGAAATATTTTTGACACTTCATGTTGAATTCATGGAAAATTGATTAAAATTAGATAAAATTAGATAATTAACATTAGATATTAAGTAAGTTATAAGATCAGAAGTCCAACGACCATCCTTTTGGCACTATTGTGGGTTAGAATCTATTTCAAAACTTAGGGTTCCAGAAGATAGTTACTCATAAACCCCAGATCGCCACAAGAGAAACCTGATGTAACTCGAGCCAAATTTATCGAATATCATGTGAATGAATAAATTTGTTTAAACCAAAATGTCAAATACCCATTTTTCCAAGGTAATAGTTTTCTACCCTATGCTACTTAAGAGCTCATATCTATAATGCTCTTCAAAGTGTGACGTCCGACTCATTTCATTAAAAAGTGTCACATATCCATGTACTACAGCAGCTCTCACAATGGAGTAACCCTTGCAAGCTGATATCAAAATCGTAATGGACGGACATTTGAGGTATTTCTCCACTGGACACCAATTGGAGTGTTATACAGGAATTGTCATAGTTTCACAGGTACGTTTTCCAGTCTCAGAATTGGATTTCTTCTAATGAAGACTGTGACAGTATGATTATTGGATTTTCTAATAGATTTGAATAAGACCGAATGTAGAATGAGCTCTAAAGCTATATTTACATTGTCATATTTTCCTCAATTCAATTCAGCTGGCAACCTCCCCCAAATATCAAAATGACATAAATTCATTTGCTTTCAAATCACTTAAATATGGCACTTTAGGGGATACAGTCTTTTGACTATAAACCAACATTAAGACAATGGTGTTATTAAGCCATGGGTCTAGGAGAAATCTTGTTTTTCCCCTTACCAAGCTTGGGTTTCTGTGTGTTGACCTCCTCCATTTCGACATACTCACTGACAGGCTCCACCTTTTGCACACGGTACTGATCCACCAGGGAGACTGCCACAAACAGCATGGGGAATACAAGAATGATAAGACACCACCCCAGGCCGAACCACAATGCATTAACAGGATTCAGAAAATAGGCACAAGTTGCTGTCACAGCACCCGTCAGTCCACTTGCCAGATCCTGACAGTGCCCAATGTCACAGCGAACAGAGGAGTCAAGGCGCTCTGCCAACTCCTTAATTATATTGAAGATCTTGGTTGCTGAGGTCCTCATGGCATTTTGAAAGCCGGCGTTGTCCAAGCCAGCCTGGGCCTCTTCCATGGCGGGGATGAATTCAGTGATGTTAAGAGACTCTACAAAATCTTGTGCCTTCTTGGTTGATGTCTTCAGCTGAGCCAGCCCCTCTTCCATAGGTTGTACCTGGTCTTTGTTAATGTTGCGTAGCTCTGGAACCAAAGCTTGCACATTCTTCTTTACGGTTTCATTAGTTATTTTCGTAGCATTATCCTCTAATTGATCCGCAAATTTATCCAAATCTTCACTGATGATACCCTCCCCAATGGCACTGTCATATGTTGTAAAGTCAACTGGATCATAGCCAGTCTGAAGCATTTTCAGACGGGATTCAGTCACATTGTTCATCAGTGGCACATTCTCATCAGTCAGATTAAAATTCAGCAAATCATCTAGGATGCTAACAAAGTCATACTGGGAGAGGTCTAGAAGTTTGGAGATGTTATACTGTGGAAAGACTTCCTCAATCTGCAGTGCCTCATAAAGAACCGCATTCTCCTCACATTTTTCTATTGCATCCAGAATGTTGATTCTTGTTCCATTATCACTGCTACCCAACAGAAGATCTGTGATGTAGTTAATATCCTCACTCTCTTTGGGATTCATCAAAGGTCGGCAGAGCTGATTGTGAGTGAGGGCACCCACAAGGAAGAGCAAGGAAACCACAAGCATTACGATCCAGCACAGGATAAAGGTGAATGATACTCCACACATTAAACAACAGGCCCCTTTACCTCTGCTACAATGGGAACCACTCCCTGGATGATTACCAAATATGCCAAACAGGATGCCAAACACATAACAGAGGGCAATGAGGAGAGGGACAGCACATAAAGAGAGCAGAGCCAGCAGGACAAGAGCAGAGTAGCTATCCAAGATCTCCCCCATGTTATCCACTGTACCATCTACTATGTCCTCGGTACTGATACCCTTTATCAGGTTGGTAGTGTCATTCAGAGCCTCACTTATTTTAGTTGAAACTTGGTCAATCTGGTCACTCATGTCCTGGATGGTATCTTCACTGCTGTTTGTTAGGAGTTCACCCAAGCCGTCCCAAAGTTGTGTCCCCACATCAACAGAGAAAGTGATATTAAACTCACCATTCAGACTGTCTTTTATGGCATCTGAGGCTGTTTGGGTAGAGGAAAGATGTTTAAAGTCAGCTTTCACATTTAGGTTGTGTACTTTACTTTTGATGACTCCACAGATTGAATCTCCAGAACTACATGCAGCCTTGAGCTTTGACTTGAAAACAGTTACAGAATCAGTTAGTGGTGTTGTGTTTGTCCTCAGGCTTGAACCAAGAGAGTCCATCTCCTGAAAATACTCCATCGCTCTGCCAAGATTCTGTGTGTAATTCTCTAGTTTATTAAACAATGGGACAGCATTTGTGTTTTCCCCCAGGCCATCATGCACATCCTCTGGTAAATCTTCTACCTTCTCACGAATCTTAGCCAAGTATGGACTAACAGTTGCAGTCTGCAGCGTTGTCAGGTCATTCCCAGTGCTGTTTACAAATTTATCTATCTGCACAAAGCTCTGCCTGACAGACTGTGGGAATCCATCTGGTTTCAGCTGAGCAGCAACAAAGGAAGCAGCAACCATGGAAAATATAACCCCGAGAATTAAGAAGACTATAAAGACAGAGAAGCACCCACCACAGACGGCTCGCTTTACCCTGGAGTCTTTCCCGGGTTTGTTCTTACAGCAGCAGCAGCATGTACGACAGCAGCAGAAGCAGCAGCCACCAATTGGGAGGAGAATCACGAAGAGTAGCCCAATCCCTAAGATAATGATGTATGGAAGGAAGTGTAGCAAGATGTCCATCACTTCGACCTTTTCAGCGTTGGTTCCATCGCCATCACCCAGCAATGATGAGAGGCTCTTTGTGGGTATGAAATCCTCCATAAAGACTCTGTTGAGTGTGTAGATCCAATGCATGGCTTCATCATCAGGTGGGTTAAGAGGGGCAGGAGTAGCGGCTGGTGGTTTGTCAGGACATTGGTTAGTCTCTCCTGACACCACTATAGCTCTCCCCCAGGGCCCATACCCTGATAGAACGAGGGTTCCTGCCATTAAAACCAACAGCCACATCTTATGGCAACTGTAGTCCCAGATATAGGTCAGGCACTATTATAGGGCTTGGTCTTTGACTGGGTATTCTACCACTCACCTTGGTTGAAGATAATGGAAAGCCCACCTTGCGGGAGAATATGTAGGCCCCCTTATCTTCAATGTGTGCTGAACTTTGTCCACGTTGACCGATAAGCCTTTCTTTTATGGCATGGAAGATATCAGTATTGTATTTATATCCTGTATTATTTAATCAATGCTATAAAAACAAGGATTTCAATAGATATCAAAACATTTGATATCTGTTCAAATGAAATTTAAACAGACATTTCTTATTATAATCTTAGCATTTAAACTGTTGGAATTCTATTTTCAAAACCTGTGTTATTGATTCTATCTTATACTGTGATGAAACTTATTTATTCGCCTTTTTGTGACATATATTTGTCGATATTGGCTAGTTTTAAATGGCGCAACAGGACGCACAGGACTGTTCTACATGCTATTCAGAGCAGTTTATAATGTAATAACATAGCAACATATAGCAAACTCAACTTTGGGATCCACGATGGCATGCATATTATGCATGTTGATATTAATATAGGCAATTCAAAAGAAATCTACACACAGGTTACAAAGAATTCATAATGGCCGCAAAGAATAATCTTTATTCGAACACCATATCAATAAACAAGTTACAATAAATATAAAATAATCATATCCCTGTTACTAGGAAGTGTTGATGGCGCCGTTGTGAACTTCTCCTTCTAGCTGGATCCGGCGAACCTTATTGCCGCCTGTTATAGGTCGGGGGACATTCACAAATTATGTCACCTATTTCTGGACTTTATACAAAACCCAAACCTAACCCCTGTCACTATTTTAATGCAGATTTTCCTAAATTGATGCATGCCTTGGGTAATACTGTTTCGTCACTGAACCCAGCCAGTGACGTCATATGTGAACACTCCCTTGTATGTCACGTTATCTCACACTAGCTAAAAGTAATCAACAACCGACACCTCACCTGTCTCTGAGTTGCCACATCAGCATGAATCCATATGTATATAGCCAATACACGAGGGCATGAACGTGCATTATATCACTAATTGACATACACATGATACAGTTACCAAGACCCTAAGGCACACTATCTCTAGTCCGATTTAGTTTCTAATCTTTTCAGAGAGGATTGACATATAAAATAAGTTACTGATAAATAATTTACTGTATATGGATGAGTACTTCCTGCATGATAAATGATAAGAGTTACCTAGATAAGATGGAATGTAAGAAGGATTGCTCAGTTGCATATGGATCGTATACCTTCAAGTGATTGTGAGGGTCAAACACTGTACTCTGTCCCTGTAAAGGTTAGTCACTACTGACTACATTTTTATAGTCATGTGAATTAGCTATAGCGACTATGCTTAATATAGTCATATATTACTAACGCAAAACCTAAACATACCATTCAATTAATATTTTCTAGGAAATCTAATGATAACGTGCATTAACTTACTCATAGTGACTACACAGTAGTCATTAATCCCAATGTACTAAAAAATGTACAGAGCAAGGGAGGGCAGGGTACAGGTTAAGTACCTAGGTAAAGGCAGGGCAGAGCAAGGCAGGGAAACCTAAACCAGAGCAAGGTGGTGACAAGACAAGCACCCCCTGGCCCAGGACATCTACCCCAGGAGGCCTGCCATTTACCCCCTGGACATCTAACCCCAGGACCTTTACCCCTTACGGATATTTACCCCCTAGAACATCCACTCCCTTGGACATCTACCCCCTTGGACTTTTATCCTCTAGGACTTCTACTCCCTGGATACATCTGCCCCCTCCACATGGTTGATGTCTGGGGGGGGGGAGGGAGATTTCCATGGGGTACTTGTCCTAGAACCGAGCAAGGTAGGTTACGTTCTTAGTTCAAGGCAGGGCCATGCTATAGCCCAAATTAAGTCAGAGCAAGGCAGGGAAGGGTACATGTTAAGTACCTATAGGTGAGTGAAAGGCAGGGAAGAGTACATGTTAAAACCTATAGGTGAGTGCAAGGCAAGGAAGGGTACATGTTAAGTACCTATAGGTGAGTGAAAGGCAGGGAAGAGTTAAAACCTATAGGTGAGTGCAAGGCAAGGAAGGGTACATGTTAAGTACCTTTAGGTGAGTGAAAGGCAGGGAAGAGTACATGTTAAAACCCATAGGTGAGTGAAAGGCAGGGAAGAGTACATTAATTTTTAAGTACTTATAGGTGCTCAGGTGAAGGCAAGGTAGGGCAGAGCAAGGTAGGGTATATTATCAAACCAGAGCAGGGCAGGTCATGGTAGTGCAAAAACGCAAGAACAAATGGCCTGAGAATTTACCAGTACACTCCAAGAAGGGGGCTGATTATAGACATGTAGAAATCGGAAAGTCAATAATACTTTGTGTGCTCCACATAAGTATAGTCACTTCGGACTAATATTTGATTAAGTTATAGTCACCTGATTAAGTTATAGTCACCTGACTATAGGGTGTTAACATTACGCATCTCCAGCAGCGTCTGCAGCCTCTGGTATACTTGTGTATGTCATAAGCCTAACCATTACACTAGTTACACAGTACTAGAAAATGCCTTTTCCTAACTCTATCATATGTGACAGCTTTTACTGATGTGTTATTATGTTGAAGTTAGTGTTTATATCATGTGCATTGTTTTGAAATAGGAAGGATTATTATACGATTGGGGCTCAGATCGTGCTTTTTTTGGATAACACCGTGCTGTTATCTGGCAATAACAGGTACTCCTAGTTCCAAATTTCTACTTATTTAAAATTGTGCGTTTTGTCGGAGGATCGAACCAGGGGCCGCAAGACTACGAGTCCAACGCCCTATCCACTAGACCGTGCTGGCCATACAGAAGAAGGGGATAAAACAAGAAGTCTATAGACACATTCCCAGCCCTCTAGCTCTTATATTAACAGAGATACAGCAACTTTTATACTTTTTGTTATAACTTTTCCTAAAATCAAATTTGTTTTATTTTATTTTTTACTATAAAGGTAGTAGTTGGACTTTACTTACCTATTCCTTAAAATAATTCTAGGGATTTTTTTCCACATACATATAGGCACTTTAAAAATGGTATCTTTCCACCCGGATTCGATCCGGGGACCTCCGGTGTGTGATTCGAACGCGCTAGCAC
Organism: Harmothoe impar; assembly: GCA_947462335.1. Taxonomy (NCBI): domain Eukaryota; kingdom Metazoa; phylum Annelida; class Polychaeta; order Phyllodocida; family Polynoidae; genus Harmothoe; species Harmothoe impar. Next base: position 18,541 of record CANHQG010000157.1, read on the forward strand.
CCATTCATTTCTGGCCATGGTATAGGGTTAGGGAAACGCTGCCTATATTGAAGAATACAGGGGAGCGGTTAGTAACCAAAACACTAATACTATAGGTACGCTGGTATATGTAGGGGATGAGAGAAGGAGTCTATAGGCGGACTTTCAGGCCCGTAGGGCCATTATCTACCGAGTTACAGAAGAAAAGACATTTTTTGGTATAATTTCTTTGAAAATCAATATTTTTTTATAATTTTTTGTTTATTATAAAGGTAGTTCTAAGTTGGACTTAACTTATTTACGCATTGAAATAATTCTAGTTCTTATTTTAACATGTATAAATGCATAATAAAAAAAAGGTACCGGGGACATATGGATTGTGTTGAAAACGACGCCCCCCTCAGGTTCGAACCAGGGACCCTTGGCGTGTGAGCCGAACGCGCTAACCGCTCGGCCACAGCAGATATGGTACAAAGCTGGGGAAACGCTGCCTACATTGAATTATACAGGGGAGCTTCTTCCTCACCTCCCCTACTGAAGATTTCCACAACATGGCGCCCACCTTGCTCGATCTAATCTAAGTATATCCTTCAGAGTTTTTGACCTTTTTTCTCGCCATATTAGAATCCTCTAGGCCTTTTCGGGGAAATTTCACTTTTTTCCGTTTTTGACCTTTTTTCTTGCCATATTAGGCCTTTTCAGGGAAATTTCACTTTTTTGCATTTTTGAACTTTTTATCAAATATTTTTAACAAATATTATCCCATTCCCCTATATTCCCCCATTGCCCCCACACTACACCCTTTGTAGGGCTTCATGTCAATGCTAAAGGATACCTGTCACAAGCTGTTCTTGACAGTTGACAGCTTGACAGCACCCATTTCTAAAATGAAAACTCACTGTAACTCTACAATTGGCTGCATGTTACTGTGTGTTGACAGTTGACACCTTGACAGTAGTGATTTCTCACTTGCAAATGTGATAGTCAAATTGAAGTTGAGATGTGAAAGTGAATTTCCATTTCAATTTTCACTTTCAAAAGTGAATTTTCATTTCAATTTTCTTTCCAAAAACTGAATTCTCATATCGAAAACTGAATTCTCATATCGAAAACTGAATTCTCATATCGAAAACTGAATTCTCATATCGAAAACTGAATTTACATTTCTGAAATGGAATTTCACTTTTTGGCCCTCCTGGGCCACTGTAATCGCTCTATAACGCCCTCTTCGCTACGCGACTCGGGCGTTATAGAGCGATACAACCCCTCGTGTGCCTGTTATCCATACAATATTGGTTAAATAGTATCATGCTGTAAAGATGGACCTAACTAATGATTACATCTTCTTCTTTTTTTAAGAACGAGATTTTCTTTATTTACCATAGAGTTTGACAGTTTTCATGAATCGATATGAGTTGCTCGACAATGCGTACACTCAGTTGAACCTAAACATGGCAACATGTGTACTGATAACATTGTACATGTATGCACCCTGGGCGAACTAGTAGATGGACCTAAAGGTAACCACGTACCATGAGATGTCCACCTCAACTTTGTGGTCATTCCTGCATGAAAAGCCCTGTTTTTGTGTATGACAGTACACTTTAAGTGATACTCTTGCCAGGAAAGGACAAATAAAGACAATACCATACACGAATAACTGCATAATCAAGGTGGACATCTCAAGGTCCAGTCATGGTTACCTTTAGGTCCATCTACCCTACCTAATAGTAATAGTGACGACCACGATGTAGGCTTAATAACTATATTTCCCACTATTTATAGGACTTTTATATCAATCGTCGCTTTGAATATATAAATTCCACTTTTGATCTGATATGGCAGTACCACTAAGTGCGTATACCTCAATTGAATTGGGGACAACAACACCAGTCCTTACATTATTCACCATTGTACCATGAGGTGTAGGTGGTTTCCATGTTTTCCTGTAGAAAAGTCCCAGGGAACTCTTAAATTTTGCAAGTCGTCCATGAAATTCGGCCCAGAATGCAGATCCACTGGCACAGTAGAGTGGAAAGCAGGATGCCGTTCTGCTATACATTAGTACACATAGCAGTAGCTCAATGGTACTGAAGAAATTAATGTTCCCATCGTATTTTATTATATGGGCCATCCTGGTCAAGATAAAAGGGCAGGTGGTGATAAAGTACACGCTCGTTGTGGCAATGGCGACCATTCCAAGCGGCTGCTTCTTAGTACTGTGTAGTGTTCCTGATGATAGAAACAGTTTTTTCCTTCTTCTAAACTTTATCACCACTAGTATGTTACATATAAACATAATAACCGATGGGATAACAGAATGGCACAAAAGAGCAATGCCATGGTCAATGATAACTTGTAACTTATTTCCTCTGAGATATTGACACGTTTCTTCCTGTGACATGTCCTTAAATGTTCTCAAATTGAAACACCCTATGACAAAGAATATTAGAAGTGTTACACCCATGGCACGCTTTCTGGTGCAAATTGATTTAACCTTGTGAGGGTAGGATACAAGTATAACATGTTCCACGTTCAATGCCACAATGACCCAGCCAACAAAGCCTTCGAATGTAAACTGGGCCCAGATGAAAAAATTGCAGGTCCCTATTTCCTTCACTATATATTCTTGGAAAACCCAACTTATAAAGAGTATAAACAGTTCGTGTGAGATGATCTGAATTGTGTCTCCAACTGCAATGGCGATAAGAAAGACACTTATACTTAATTTGAGTATTGATGAGGTTAGAAGGATCCATATTGAAATAAGGTTTCCAATCAGTCCAAGCACTGCTATTATAGGGATGGCGATCCCCAAAACGTGTTCCTCGAATTCTGTCAGCACCAGTCCATAGGTTACGTTGAGATTATAACTAGAAGTTTCATTTGAATAAATGCTCGTGCTAAACTCCATTTAAGATTGGTCCATTGATATTTGATCTCACACTTCTTTAGTGTACCTTTAATATAGAAGTTTCCAGGTTCAAAGACTATGGATTAGGAAAACCTGGTGCATGTATAGGGCCTATGAAGGCTTATGATAGGCAGGTCTATAGAACATACAATGGGACAGTCTGTTAAAATAGGTAGGAGTAGTATAGTATGTATCGGAACGGGACTATGGTTAACTACTGTTTATTACTCAATCGACCTGCAGCCAATCAGAGGCCTCCATTTGGTCACGTGACCCCCTCATTTGCATAATTACGTAATAGGCCACGCCCCCTCATTTGCATAATTACGTAATAGGCCACACCCCCTTGATCACCAGCAAATAAGAGGCCGCCATTTGGTCACGTGACCCCCTCATTTACATAATAGGCCACGCCCCCTTGATCACGTGACCCCTCATTTGCATAATAGACTACGCCCCTTTGATCACCAGCCAATCAGAGGCTTCCATTTGGTCACGTGACTCCCTCATTTGCATAATAATGGATCACGTGACCCCCTCATTTGCATAATAGGACCACACCCCCTTGGTCACGTGACCGGAAGCACTCTTTATTTGGAAAATAGTCCACACCCCTTGGTCACGTGACCTGAACCCCTCCCTCATTTGCATAATATAGATAATAGACAGACCACGCCCTCCTTTTGGTCACATGACTTGGACTAGCTAATGGGAGGCTTCTATAAGGGGGGAGGGGAGGGGGGGAGGGGGGGGGGGAAGGGGGGCACTTTAAGATGCATGGGGAGGGGAGGGGGGGAGGGGGGCACTATTTTTGGGGTGGGCGGGCACTTGGGGGGGGGGGGCCTTTGGGGTCTGCTGGGGAGAAAAAAAAAAAAAAAAAATTTATCTGATCTCTAGGGAATCGCCTCCTCCTACCCCCCTTTAGGGGGGTAGGGAGGAGGCGAGTCGGAGGTGACTGTAGAGGAGTTTTTCGGTGACTTGATGACTTTCAAACGACCGTACTGATAGTTGATAAATTTGACTTTTGACTTGAATATTTCTTGCGACTTTGCGACTTGTAAGCGAAAGCGAAAGCGACTTTGCGACCTGTAGCCCCTTAAATAAAAAGGTGACTTTGTAACCTCAGGGGGGAGATCCTTCTACACCCCCACGGAGTAGAAAGGATCTCGGTTGATTGACTGTACTTTTGACTTGTTGTTGTAAACAAAACAAAAAAAATCAATGAATAGAACGACCCCCTTATTGCTAACAAAGGAGCGACTTTGAATTACACAAATGAGACTACCCTCTTTTGTAGGGGTTAGCGGTAACTCGACTTAAATTAGAGTATTAGGGAGAGCAAAACGCGACTACACGCCGTCTTAGACTGTCGTCTTACGGACCGGATAACAATAACCATAGTTACCTCGGTTACTGTTGATGACGCGTAATGAGCAACGTCGTCAAAATTAAGCTGACGTCAGCGGTCGGCTAGCCAGACAGGTTTTTTTTGTCAAAATGACCGGAGCAGGTTACGTTGCGGTCGCTCAAGAGACGGCGATGGATCTGGTCACGTGGATACTGAAAGAAGGTCTACCTATAACCACTACGCTAGTTTGAGCGCGGCGGGTATCAGTCATCATGGGGCCCTTGACGGGTGGGTCCTCCCCATGCAGCCGTATGTCGAATTTAAGAAATGCCCATGTCACACGTCACTAAGGGAGAAACGTTTTTTGAAATATTTAGAACCCGAATTTGAGCATTCTGGTACATTTTTAAGGACCCAGACACTGCAAAGCCGGGTACCATCCAAGAAAAAAAAAAAATTTTGGCGAAATGTTTAGGCTTGAAATGGTACTTTTCTGATGCACTCTTCGAACCTTTTTTTTTCCTCATGTCACTATGGTCCATGTCACATGTCGGACTCAAGAAATGCCACATGGCCCATGTCACTTAGATGTCCATGCCCGTGTCGTCGTATCAAATTTTAAGAAAATGACCATGTCACCATATCGAATTTAGGGGTCTAGTGACATCAGCATGTCCGGCTATCCTCCACAAATTTAGCTCTAAAATGTTTACTTTTTTTTGGGCTGATTTTTCATCATTTAAAAAAAAAACAATAGGATGTTGAAATGTTTGCTGTTGTAAATAGAAACAAAAACAAAACAAAGCGCATGGTAAGATTATGTCACATTGTAGTCGCGGGTCCGCTCGTGGCTTATCCAGCCTCTTGATGGATCCGCGACTGCCAATGTGATCATATACTAATCACCCGGCGTTTAGGGTATTATATACTAAGGTATGAGACAGGTCTTACAGAAAAGGTGTCTAAAAAGCGCTGTGACCTGATTGAAATGACGTCAGCGGCGTCTGCTCGTCAGTGCCCAGCTGTAGCCCGTAGGACATGTCATTCTGCTTTTCTGGATGTTTTGAAATATTTTGATTTAACTGATAATACCTGATAACAAGCCTCTGAAGCAGTTTTTGATCGAGTACGTCTTCTCTACTTTTCCATCGATTAGCTGCTTCAGCAAAAAAAAATCGCGCGCGCGCGGTCTAGATGACGGAGTCGCTAAAGCTCTGTTTAGAGAGTGGAACTTGACTATAGACTCAGTACTAACTGAACGCCCCCCGGGGTCACCCCTCATGTGGGTATATGTACAAGCTCAGGTTCTTCACTTTACAGCTTGACTAAAACTGAGACGCGTCCATGATAAACTCTAGCATTTTTTTTCTTTTCTAGGATCGAGAGAGAGATTTTAAATGGGGCGGTTATCTAAATAGCGTGGAACTAAAATCAGGCTGCGGCAGATAGTATCTCTGCGCACCTCAAGACTCAACGTAGCTTTCACTCTCCAGCAGAAGTTTAGTTGTCACTAATTATGGGCGGCGACCATCATGCACCGGCGGATATTGGAGAGTGTTGGAGAGCTGAACCTTACAGACATATAAATCAATCGCTCTGGTGGAGACAAGTGTCGGAAATATCTCGCCATAGATTGGAACCAAATACTTATCTAATGGAATCGTTATCAGTTTTCAGTTTTCTTGCCGTACAAAATTTATTTCCCACTCTTCACGTGGTGATAGCTGAAGGTCACTCGTCGTAGGTACGTGTGACCGGAACACCCTTTTGGTTTTGGCGCGGGTTGACATCAGATTTGTACCGTACTGTCGCGATTAAGGGCTCTGAGGGAGTGCCTTTCAATTCGGTGAAGTTCTTACTCAGGAGCTATATATAAGCCAGGCGCTGGCGCTTATTCAAAGTCGCGATTTTAGTGCTTAAGAAAAAACATTTGGAGGCTCTTATACTCCGGCGCTTATACAAGACCGGCGCACTTTCAACACTAGTTGCTTTATCGCGACCGTACGGTATGACTTCGGTGTCACAAGGTCCCAAACTCCAAATAAGGAAGTGAAACGACGTCGCCTGTCTACCTCGTGCGCGTCATAGCGTCGTCGAAAATAGTGTGACGTCAGCTTCTCTCAGGCGGCTAGGAAGTCAGTTCGACAAAATGGCTCACCGAGTTAACTTCGTGGCCGTTTCTCGATCTATGATCGATGCGGCCGTGGAGAAGGAATTCGTAGCCGCGCTACAGAGAGAGGAGGCGGAGAGACAGCGGGCTGCTGCTGCAGAGGGTGTGGCCGATGAGCTGATCACGAAGGTCACTGATCAACTCATCCGACAGTGCGTGGAACAAGTCAAGCAGCAGGTCTGCATGGAGGAAGGTCTACCGCCCACCGTGCTGGAGGAGCTGCTGAAGGACTACCACGCGATATGACCACACCCTCCGCTTCAGCAGCAAGGTCCCTGCGACCCTCTCTACTAAACGGTCCTTTTAAGGACCAACCACTGATCACAAAAGTTGAAAATCAATCTCAATATAATATACGCATCAGAAAAACCCCTAATAGTCTCTACACTGAAACCCTGTTGAGTAGGTAGATCGGGTTGGGTTTTTTTTTTTTTTTAGGAAGGGCAATCAGGTCATCGTGTGGAGGTCATCAGGTGTACTGTGTGCTGTCTGCCTGTCTGTCTGTCTGTCTGTCTGTGTCTGTCTGTGTCTGTCTGTGTCTGTCTGTGTCTGTCTGTGTGTGTGTGTGTGTGTGTGTGTGTGTGGTGGGTGTGAGCGTGTGTGAGAGAGCGTGTGTGTGTGTGTGTGTGTGTGTGTGTGTGTGTGTGTGCAGTGCGCGGCGTGTGTGTATCATGGTGTATTATGGTATCATCCCGGGGGGGGGTCACTGAGGCTGTGATGGTAGATAACAACTGCCGCCCTACCACCCCTCTTATCAGAGGTTGGGAAATTTGACCGCCCTACTTCTCAGAGGTTTCGAGAATTGACCGCCCTACATTTTAGAGGATGGGAGATTTGACCGCCCCACTTTTCAGAGGATGGGAGATTTGATGAGCTATTACAAGTTTAGGTCTCCCTGAATTTTATACAAATACAATTTATTCATTCCTTTCAGCAAGAAAATTAGCTCAATGTAATCATATGATTTTAACCGCCCTACTTATCAGGGCCTTGACGACATCTGACCGCCCCCCTTTTCAGGATCTAATGGAAATTCACCGCCACCGCTTTTCAGAGTCGTGCTGCAGTGGTTATCCAATACATGGTGGAGTGCCATTACTTAAAAAAAAAAAAAGAGAAAAAAAAAAAAGAAAAAAAAATTCTTTTGTATGTAAAAACAGCACTGATAAGGGTTTTTAATTAGACAGATATTGGTTCTACACTATCAAAAAATAACCACTCAGTGCTTTAATGCTAAAGGCAGCGTAGTGCTTTAATGCGCTACGCCCTTTGTCGATATGACGTATGCATGCATGCAGCCCTGGTGAGGAACTCTGAGTGCTGCATTCATGGATTATGACGACAACGGGCACTGCACATTAAAGCACTATGCAGCTATTAAAGGGTTAGATCCAGTCTTGCTCCAGTCATCCCGAATGCTATACCCAGAGTTGGTGGTCTGGTCCAGACTGCTGTACACAGATTGTGGACGGGATGGCAGGTTGCTGCCAGACTATCCCCCTGGTACGATATGCAGCTGGCATGGCCGAGACTGTCTTATATGATGCTGAGTCTAATTATGTATTAGATACCCTACGAGTAACTGAGAGTATGTCAAAATAATCACGGCAAACTGACTGGCGACCTCATAGGGCAGTTATTATTACATAACTCAGTAACCTTCGGTTATGTGTTAGATAGAGTACACCTGGACACGGTTATTCCATATACCCACTGCCCCACAGGGTCAAGACGAGGTGATTAAATAATAAGACCCCAGACGGGTAAAATAGCCAAGTCAACAATGTCCTGTTTTTAGCCAATATGGACAAAGAGACACGGGGTGCTGTACACAGCTTGTGGACGGGATGGCAGGTCGCTGCCAGACTATCCCCCTGGTACGATATGCAGCCGGCGTGGCCGAGACTGTCTTATATGATGCTGAGTCTAATTATGTATTAGATACCCTACGAGTAACTGAGAGTGTGTCAAAATAATCACGGCAAACTGACTGGTGGCCTCATAGGTCAGTTATTATTACATAACTCAGTAACCTTCGGTTATGTGTTAGATAGAGTACACCTGGACACGGTTATTCCATATACCCACTGCCCCACAGGGTCAAGACGAGGTGATTAAGTAATAAGACCCCAGACGGGTAAAATAGCCAAGTCAACAATGTCCTGTTTTTAGCCAATATGGACAAAGAGACACGGGGGTGCTGGGAGTTGGCGACAAGGGGCAAGACGGGCAAGACTACTTCTCAAAATAGACAATGGACAAGACCTAGTTCTTAAATTCGACAAGGACCATTGGCATCTCTTATATTCGACAAGTGACACATGTGCCCCGTCTGTGGTCCTAATATAGATTTTCTAAAAAGTAAATTTTCTGCACCGTGTGACAACGACCGATCAGCTAGATAGCAGAGATTTCCCCAACCTATTTTGGTTATTTTTCTATTCAGTTTTTGATCAGCGCACTATATTATCGTGTTTTTTTTTTAAATTTTTAATCATAAATAATATGTAGACTTGGAAAAAAAAAGAAGAGAGCTGACACGCAAACTCCGACTCTCCCCCCCCTCCTACTCACATGTCGCTGTTTTGTCACTAAACCCAAAGACCCACCCACCCCGTAGGAAGGGGTGACGCTTGTGAACGTTCCCTTAGTCTTCTATTCTTTATTTATTGTGTGGCCCCTAAAGAGGGGCCAACCAACTGACACTGTCAGTTGGTTATATGCTGCACAACATGGGCGTAATTAATTACGCCGCGTGTTAAGCAGCATGGATCACTGTGGTTTGACAGACTGGCCTCAAAGGGCCCCGTTGGATGGGGGCCCTTGTGGCACAACGAGTCAAAACGAGTTGATCCGTTTTTCAGATTACCGACTCGGCGAGAGGTTCTGACTATGTATATCTTTTATAAAACCTTAGATATGGTGTGGTATTTTTCATCTCGCTATAGTTTAGTTGGTATTTAAAGAAACTGCCTCATTTCTATCAGAAATACACAATATTGAATTGTTTTTTATATTTTAATATATTAGAAGCGCACTTTGTTGCCTATATAGCTTATTATGCGTTGAAATGTTCGCGAGCATCGTAGGAATGTACAAAATCCCTATTGTGGCGCCATCTGACGAAAGAGCGGGGAACTATACTAGCGCGTTCATTATTCGCATCTTTGACAGCGACTAAGAGACGCTCAAACTGTCTGTTATTTAGTTTGAACTTATCACAAAATTGTATTTGATAGGTCATAGATTGACTTCTGACTTTTTTTTCTTTTTTAGTTAGAATAAAAAACAAAAAAAAACAGTGACGCCGACACAGACCTGCGCATTAACGTGCTCCACCGTCTTCAGAGGGTTAAGTCTATAGTACAGTAGATTCTACTGTGTACTTACACTAACAGTGCTACATATACATACCCGAGTCATAAGTGGGGGTTTTTTTTTTAGGAAAAAAAAAGTGATCTACTCACCCAAACCGCTATTAGTAGGTAACCTGTATGAACCATACCGCAAACATCTGCCTCGTGACTGATAGTGTACCGGTGGTGAAGTGCTGTTGCAAGAACAATTGAGGCTCTTTATATAGCTGAGAGAGCGAATGGCCTAATCTTGTTTTCACCTTGAGCCCCACCCTATTCCAGAGAGGGTATCAAAAATCACATGTACATGTATATGGGCTTATAGCTGGTGAATAGATAAGGCGGGACAACTGTGTATACAAAGACTACAGGGGGTGTTTTAACGACAGGTGTGACGCGCCAGCCCGTGGACGGAGCTTTTGTTTTCACCAAGAGAGGGGATCAAGAGTGTATACAAAGCCTACAGGGGGTGATTAACGACAGGTGTGACACGCCAGCCGGTGGACGGATCACTGCATCTTCTAAGCTTTGTTTTCACCTAGAGAGGGGATCGAGAGTGTATACAAAAAAAAAAGCCTACAGGGGGTGTTTAACGCGGCCGGATGCCTACATGTTATGGTCTAAGCCTGTTTTCAGCTAGAGAGGGACCTAAATCACCTAAGCCCTTTCCACCCTTAAATCAATCTGATAATTGCCATAAAGAGGAGTAATGCGCGTTACATGTATATGGGATTATAGCTGGGTAAGAGATTAACCCACTTACACCTAAAGTGGCAGTTATTATCAGAGAGCACTGAAAATTGATACGTGGACCCATATATGGCCATGTATGCCCTGTACAAAATTTCTAAGCTCTATCTTTAGCGGTTACGGAGATAATTAGCGTTCTTTACCGTCCTACATGTAGGACAGTAGGGTTATGCCCTACTGTCCTGTGGCCTCTGCCTGGGCCTATGTTATTGTAGATAGATAGTTATAGATAGTTATCCATAGTCACTGGATATTGTCTCCCACTCTAAAAATGTTGCTGCCAGAACAGTTTTAAGTACATCTGCCCTCCTATATTGCATCCAAGGGATACATTTATCTCATTGGTTTGTTGCTAAGGTAACTAGTTGCTTAGCAACAGCCGTTCTTTTTGTTTATTTGCCGAGCAACACATGGTTAATGGGATCTTAGCTCAATTTCAACCATACCTGACCCCACTAAAATGATACCTCAGGTTCTGTTGCAGTTATTCATGTGTTGCCAAGGGAGGTTGTTGCTTAGCAACAGCCATTCCAATTGTTTATTTGCCTAGCAACACATGTTTATGTGGAGTTTAGCTCACTTTCAATCATACCTAACCCTACTAAAATGGACCCAATGGTTTCAGGGCAGTTATAAACATGTTGCTAAGGATGTGGGTTGCCTAGCAACAGTCATTCTAAATGTTTATTTGCCTAGCAACACATGTTAACCTGGACTTAAGCTCATTTTCAACCATAGCTAGCCCTACTAGATTATCATCTAACCCTGCATTTTATATGTTAGTACAAGTTAATCAGCCAGTAAGAACTACTATTGAAATATAGATCTATGGATTTTTTGCCAATGTTTTCATGGTTGACCTTGGAGAAGATGAATATTGACAAACTGTATTAGGTACAACTTTAACTTCGACCAATATGTGGATGTATGACCTTTAAAAATATGACCTTGACCTTGGCCCAAGGTCATCCTTTTAACATGAACTGTTGAACTATGCTATTTCCAAAAACCCACAACAAATCAAAGATCTAGCTAGTTTTTCCTTTCGAATATACCCAATTTAATGAAATTTCATGGTAACTAGGGTTGACCTTGACCTTTCAGTCTGGTAGATGGTATCTACACACCTTCATAAAGGGTCAAGTCTTGAGCTACAGTATGGCGTCTCTTAAGAAATTGACCATGTATTCCTTCTACAATGTATGTATATTGAGTGAATATGGACAAACTACATAAGGTCTAACTCTAATTCTGACCAATATTTTGATATTTGACCTTGAAAAGATGACCTTGACCTTGGCACAAGGTCATCTTATGAATATGAACTGGAGGACTAATTTAGTTCAAAACACCAACAACATATTAGAGCTCTATGTAACTTTTCTTCTAAGATATACTCAATTCATTGAAATTTCATTGAAATCTCTTGGTAACTAAAATTTAGGCATGACCTTGACCTTTGACCTCTGATTACACAAAGACGGCTAACATACCAGACTGCTACACTACAAAAATATTATTTTCAGGCATAAATTATACCTTTCCAAAAGAATTGCATCAAGCTTGGTGCCTCGCAATGGTACAGACTAACAATATTTGGCTTACTGAGTGTAGGGGCTAGGGTTATACGGGGTTGTTATATGACGAGTGCTGTTGGATGCTGTGTTGCGAGCTCAGTCCGAACCCTTCAGTCCGACGGTAGGTGGCGACACCTACTCCGGGCTTGGGGTATGGACAGAGGTCGCTATAGGCTTCCGGTCTGCGTGTGCGCACGCAGGCTGGCTGCCTATATATACCCGGCATCTGACGGTACTCGTCGGTTACTCTGAGCCACGCTGGTGAAGAGACCCCGTGATCATATCGGCTGCTTAGCCTACTGACCCGTTCCGAACTCTATAGGGAGTTCGCACACTTAGTGACTGCTTGTTTAGGTTTACCTGAATAAACCTGATATTGCAACCTGTAACACTTGATCCGAACTGTGTCGACTTTGTTCTTTAATTGATACTCTACCAATATCATAAAGATACAAAAGATCGTTTATTACACTGGTGCCGTGACCAGTTCTGAGTGAAACGCAGGTTAGCCTGTGCAGTAGCACAGACCTCGGGCTCTGGACGGAGCAGCGAGGTCTCCGGATGAGGCAGCAGCCTTGTCACCGGAAGGGTTAGATGCCAGTTATGAGGCAGATACCCACAGTAGGGCGAATGTTCCATCCGGAACAGACGCAGCACGAGGACCCAAGGGTCCTACCATAATGAGCCGCTCATTAGAAGAAATGAACTTGTCCTTGTTCAATGTTGGTGGGTCAAGCTCAGCCGCGCCGACTCCGAGGAGGTTTACCCTGTTGGAGGAGCGTCGCTTTGACGACATGAGAGAGGCCCGAGTACAGGAACGTGTACAGATGGCTCAAATGGAATTGTTGACCATTCAGAAGCAATCCAATGAATGGAAAAGCAGTCTGATTGCATTGGAAGGTGCAGTCACACACCGAGCTTCCAAAATCAAGGAAAAGGACGCAAGACTGTCTACCTTGTTGGAGGAGAATGAGAAACTGGTACAATCCCTCAGCAGAGTCCGGGCGGAATACGACCAGAAAGAAGCGGACCTACGAGGGATCCGGTCCGAGTTTGTCGAGGCAAACACGGAGCTGAACCATATTTGCGCAGCCCGAGATGCTGTAATCCATGAGGCAGAAGGGGCCCGATCAGCCATTGTTCGGGACACAGAGGACTTACAGGAGGTCCGCCGAAGTCTAGTGACAGAGTGTGACATTCTGAAAGCAAAAAGAACTGCTTTACAGCAGTTTTTATCAGAAACGCGAGAGAGTATACAGGACAACAGTACCTCTTTCGCATCCGCGAACAATGGTAGTCCGGAAGGCCTCCATTACATGAGTTTTACCGACACTCCCAATCAGCCTATGGGACGTGGGGTAACCATAGAACCTGCCTTGTCAACCTCAACACCAGGACGACCCCTCGGAGTGGGACGATCCAGGGGCAGAGGCAGGGCGAGTGATTACTCACCGAGGGTGGGGATCAGTGGTATCCGTCCGATACCAAAACAGGTCTTCGCAGCCCCGACCGGTCTAGCCTCAGTAGGTAGGGGAAGACGATTGTCGGAGTTGGTCCGGAGTCCACGATCACAGTTGAAAGTGGACGAACAGGAACTCGACGCGGAACGCTTGAAGAAAGCGGCAGAACAGGATAAGGCGGCGAAAACCGATCTGACTCCTTCAAGTTTGTTGCAATGGCGAGAATGCCAAGCAACCATATTGTTCCAGGAACAGAAAAACTTGGAAATAGAAAGGCGAGACGTGTATCGCAAACAGCAGGCTGCCTTGGAGCAGCAGCAGAAACGGATGAAGGAGAACGCGGCCCTCGCAGAGGAGTTAGCGGAGCAGGAAGCGGCGGTTCTGAGGGCTCGAAAGGAAGGGCTCCGAGCCGCCGGAGAAGCTGCTAAAGCTAAATTGGAAAAAGCTCAGCAAGAGGAGGAGGCTGAGAAGCAGGCCAAGGAATTGGAAAAGGAGAAGTCAGAGCATCAACGATTGCTTGCTCTGGCCCAGCAGTGTCAGTACATGACTGATCAGGAGAAGAACTGGTGGTTCGGACAAGGCGTGGACCCCACTACGGACTTAGTGTCGTATGGGACCTACCAGGCTTTTCTGGACAGACAGAGTAGCGTACCAGCTATGGGCGCTACTCCAGGGGCGACTCCTGGTACGAAGAGCCCGAAGGAGGCTCCGAGAAGAACAATGCTGAGTACAGAATTGCAAGAATTGTACGATACGAATCCCGCCATAGCGGGGATCGGATTGCACAATGTCGGTGCGGAAAAGGACGCGACAGCATCCATTTCTAAATGTCTGGCGATAACCTCTAAAATTAGAGGTTCGTCCAACGCTGCTAGACGCATAGCTAGCGAGCCATTTCCCTACTGGCAGAAGAATTCGTGGGAAGATTGGTTGGGAGCCACCGTTGAGGATATAAACCTCAGTGGGTGGGATCAACAGGATGCAATCCCGTACGTATGTAAGGGATTACGCATGGGAGATGGTCTCATGGCAGTTGAGCAGTGGAAGGAGGATTGCGGACCTCGCGGTACTTTCAAACAGCTCGTAGAAATCGGAACCATCCTGTACGGAGATTCCGCTCGGATTGATCCGATGGTCGCTTTTAAGAAGCGCGTGCAAGGCAAGAACGAAGCTCCGAGGGTCTTCGGACTTGCATTGATGAGACTCCTGAAGAAGGTACACCCTGCTTCAGGAATCCACGATGCCTTATTTTCTAAGGAATTGTTCTCTCAGTTCGTTGCCGGACTGAGAGATCCTGACATACAACAAACGGTGTATGACACGTGGAGAGCAGATACGTCACTAGATGACCTTTTTAAGGCCATCGACATACATGCTCTCAAAAAGTCACTGTTAGGGGACCGGATGCCTACCCGGGCCTCGGCCATTATAGAATGTTCTCCGGAACAGTCTGATGGTTCGGGCAGTGATGAGGAGGGGGCTATAGCTTCAGCGGCTCAGTTCAAGAGGAATGGGAATTCCTCTAAACCGCCGTGGAAGAATAAGAGGCCGGAAGGGGGTGGGAACCCCCCTCCGAAAAGGGAGTCATCGGATCCGAAGGTTCCGATGATGGACGCAGCGTTTTTCACATCGCTGTTTGAGAAGATGACGACTTCCATTCAGGGGGCTACCCAGCCTAACAGAAGGAAGATCAATCGGAGGACCGCTAAGTGCTATAGGTGCTTAGAGATCGGTCACTTTGCTGCGGAGTGTACAGCTCCGAGTCCGAAAGTTCCCGGAAAGGAGGGAAACTAGAGGGGGTAGTCCGAAAAGGCGAGCGGACAACCCCTGCAGATGAAGTACGCCAACATACCAGAGAGGTAGAGCCTAGTGAAATTCAGAAGACAGGAAGGGAATCAGGGGTGGCTTCGAGCTTTAGGAGCTCGGATGCCGGCCTGATTAACATTCCAGTCCATCAGTTGCCCGGCAATGAGGCAGGGAGGCCCATTACGGATAGGAACGAGGAAGTTGCGGCTGTCACAGACACCGTATGGGTAGGGAGTACCCAGCTTTCCCCGGATCATCCATGTTTCGACCATTTGAAGAAACATGGCCTTGATCTGGCTGCTCCGAAGGATTTCAAACGCTTCACTGTAAACCCGTCTCCGCTGGGGGGGAGGCGGTGGTATGTGTCTGTTACTGTGGCCGGTAGGGCGGGCGAATTTTTAGTAGATACGGGAGCTAGCCACTCCTTTATCTCCTCCAGATTCTATGCTCTTATGCCGGACAGTCGTGATAACTTCAAAACGAGGGTAAACGCCTGTTCGGCCGATGGGTCGAGTATGCAGACGTATGGGCGCGCGTTCATACCTGTCCGAATTGGAGGGAAGGAGTATGTGGCTTCTCCCACCATTGCGGATATTGCAGACGACGGTATACTGGGGTTGGATTTTTCGGCGTTGTATGACGCGGTCCTGAATCCTGGTACAGGGGTACTCCGAATAGAGCACCCGTACCGTGCGGTGGAGCAATGTGTGCTCCGACAAGTATCGACAGTGGCAACGGTGGTCCAAACTGTTAAAATTCCTCCCGGACAGACGTGTGACGTGCTGGTCCGAAGCAAGGGGCTTAGGAGAGAGGAAGAAGCAGTTGTGGAACCGGATGTGGCCATGTTGGGAAGCATCGGTTTGACAGGCATGGATACCCTAGTGGGGGATGGTGCTTGGACCGTGGTGCCGGTTTCTAACCCCGGGTTGGAACCACAGTATCTTAGGAAAGATACAGTGTTGGGGAAGGTGTTCACCAGTGAGGCCGTAGTGTCCGCTGGACAGGTGAGCATGAAGGGTGACCCTTCTCCGACCCCTTTGAGTGAGGGACTCGAGAAAATGATATCCGAAACGGATCTGACGGATCGGATGGATCTCGACTCTCTAAGGAGGCTGGTAGTGAAGTATCAGGATGCATGGCAGGTGGAGGGGGAGCCATTAGGCCGAACCGACAAAGTGTTGCATTCTATCAATACTGGAGATGCACAGCCTTTCAAAATGCCTTACCGACGTTTGCCGTTGGGTAAGAAAGCTGTTGTTGAAGAACAAGTGAAAACCATGCTGGAACAGAAGGTGATAGTGCCTAGCACTAGTCCCTGGTCCAGTCCGGTTCAGATGGTTACTAAAAAGGATGGGTCTATCCGATTTTGTATCGATTATAGACGCCTGAATGGAGTAACCAAGAAAAATGCATATCCTCTCCCCCGAATTGATGAGACTCTGGACTCGCTGGGTGGGAACCAATTGTTCTGCACCCTTGATCTGCAGTCCGGGTATTGGCAGATCGGGATGAAGGAGGAGGATAAAGAGAAGACGGCTTTTACGAGTCACATTGGACTGTATCAGTTTGAACTGATGCCTTTCGGGTTGTGCAACGCCCCGGCCACATTTGAGGCTATGATGGAAACTCTGTTGAGTGATCTATTGTGGCGCAAGTGCTTGGTATACTTGGATGATGTCATTGTCTTCGGCAAGACATTTGAGGAGTGTGCGTTGAACCTCGGAGAGGTGTTGGAACGAATTCGGTCCAATGGCTTGACATTAAAGCCAAAGAAGTGTGAACTTTTTCGGAAGTCCATGGTCTATTTGGGCCGGATCATCTCCACCGAGGGTGTGCAGGCTGATCCGGCTAAACTGGAGACTGTGGAGACTTGGGAAGTTCCAAAAGGACCAAAGGATATCAGATCCTTTCTAGGGTTCTGTTCCTATTACAGGGACTTCATCCCCGGGTTCTCGAGGGTGTCTCAGCCGCTTCAACGGTTGAGCCATTGGACTCCGGGGAGGAAAAAAGAACCCTTCCCATGGGGGATGGAACAGAATGCAGCCTTCAAAGAGATTAAGGCGTTATTCCGGACCACCCCGGTGCTGAGATACCCTACGGAGAAGGGGCATTTCATCCTTGACACTGATGCGAGCAATGAGAGCATCGGGGCCGCATTGTCCCAAATCCAGGACGGAGTAGAGGTCCCGTTGGCGTTCGCTAGTAACAGTATGAACAAGGCACAGAGAAATTACTGTACTACCAAGCGAGAGTTGCTCGCAGTGGTGGTATACACGAAGAAGTTTCGGCACTTCTTATATGGAGGGAATTTCACACTTCGTACCGATCATTCGGCCCTCAGGTGGCTCCTTAATTTTAAGGATGCGGAGGGAATGATTGGTCGATGGTTGAATCACCTCAGCGAGTTCGGACTGGAGAACTCTCATATCCAGCACCGAGCGGGCACGAAGCATATTAATGCTGACTGCCTAAGTAGACGTCCGGTACGCCGTTGTGTGCGTCCGGAATGTGGGGATTGTGGTGCTCACAATGCTGTGGTAGCGAGTGTGCGTTTGCCTTATGATGGGTTGTTGCAAAACCTGTTGGATTGGTCCACCGACACTATAAGGACGTACCAGATGGCCGATCCTACCATAGCACGACTGAGGGAGCTTGTCCCTACTGGGGTCTGTCCAGTGAGACCCGAAATATCGCTGGAAAACCGTGAAATGCGACGTTTCTTGGCACAGTTCCATGAACTGGAGGTCCGAGACTCGTTGTTGTGCAGGTGGAAGACTTGTCCCGGAAAGCGGAGGGTATTACAAATGGTAATCCCTGCTGCCATGAGGAAAGACATCCTGTACTACTGCCACGGCCATTCCACTAGTGGGCATTTCGGAAAGAAACGCTCTTTGGAACGGCTGAGTCGGAGATATTACTGGCCCGGAATGTCTGGCGACCTTTTGAGGTGGATAGAGACATGTCCGGCATGTTGTTTAGGCAAGCCTGGTCCTGGACTAGGGAAATTGCCACTGCAGCAGGAACTATTCGGGGTGAGATTTGCTCGAATAGCCGTGGATATTATCAGTGGAGTGAAACCCACTCCAAAGGGTAATACGTGTATGATGGTAGTCTCGGACTACTATACCAAATACACCAGAGTGTACCCACTAGAGGATCATACTGCTGCTACTTGTGCGGAAGCACTAGTGAAGGGGTGGATCCTCCATCTGGGGGCTCCCTTGATGTTACATAGCGATCAAGGGAGAGAATTTGAGTCCAAACTTTGGGCAGCTATGTGTCATCAGTTGGCTATATGCAAAACTCGGACCAATCCGTACCGACCACAGTCCGACGGGCAGGTGGAGCGGTTCAATCGGACCTTGATCCAGGTTTTGAAGCCATTAGTGAACTCCCATATGGACGATTGGGATGATCAGTGCGAATTTGTGGTACATGCGTATAACAATACGGTCCACACTTCGACGAATTGCACACCGAACCTCTTGGTGTTCGGAGAGGACTTGATCATGCCGGCGGATTTGGTATTCGGGGTGGTAGGGATCAGTCCAGAAGCACCATGTACGGTGCTATTTGTGGAATCTCTACGAGAGAGGTTCAAATTTGCCTACGAAACAGTTAGGGCTCATTTGCTCAAAGCTGCGAATTGGCAAAAGGTAGGTTATGACACCGGATTGAAGTTGCGACGTTTCGTAGTGGGGGATAGAGTAATCCGCCTACACGAACCGCTCTGCAACATCAAGCTGGCGAATAACTGGGATGGACCACACACCGTGGTTAAATGTATCAGTCAGACGACTGTGTTGATTCAGTCCGAAGCAGGGCGCATCCGGACGAGCCATGTGGCTCGGTTGCGTGCTTGGGCTGGAAGGGAGCTCACCCCGGAAACGGAGGTGGAAAAGGGAACTTCGGAGGCTAAATTTGTACCTTTGGAAGGGGTGTCAGATGATACCCCTAAGAGAGTGGTAAGAAAGAAGCTCCAGAAGACCGTGAAAAAGAAAGTCTCGGCAGGCGAAGGAAGAAGGGCCCGGAAAACTAAAATCAAGGCTGGAATTTTAGTTAAGAACGAGGGTCCTTCGGCCAGGTTACGAGAGGTGAACGGGAAACCCGTTCGGCGAAGCCCAAGGCTGGTGGCCAGAGGGGCGGTAACCTAGCTTGTTTACACAACGAGTGTGGTGTCCTGTGTTGTTTTATATGTTATATGTGTGCTACCAACAGGGGCGCTCAGAGTTGAATAGAAAAGAATGTTGGAGTGCTCCCCGAGGGTGGTGGACGGATAATCCGGTGGGGTAATCTTCGATTTCCCATATTAATCCACTAATACTCCTGACGAACTCTTTATTCGAAGTATATTTTGACTTTTGCGAGCCGCCTACGTGGCAGTGTGATCCCCCGAGCCCGAGCTGCGGGCGGGAAAGGTCGTGACCTGATTAATCTATAATTGGGTCACACCGGGTAACGGGATCGCGTCCAATCACGCGAGACGCTGCGCATGCGCTTTGTTTTAAAAACAAAAGCGAGGGAACGCCATATTGATTTTGGGGCTCACCCGGATCAATCGTGCGTGCGGCAGCAGCGGAGAAGTCGGCGTTTTTGGGCAACTAGAAGAGTAGAAGAGTTATAAAAAGAGTAGGAACTGTGAGTACTCTTTCCTGGTCCGTCTAAGACAAAGAGGGAGACGGGGAACTAAGTGTTTCCCCGTCAAACTCCCGTCGTAAGACACTTGAAAGAAGTGAGGATGGCCGAGCAGCAGCTCCGCCAGTCCGAACTCTCCGGTCACTCCGAGGTGGCGTCCGCCACCGAGGAGCACATGGACGCTCAGAGCCCCAGTGGTGATGAGCTCAGTCAGACTCTGTCGGAACTACGTGTGGATCCGATCGTGTCACCGATTCGGAAGTCTCCGTCACCCGAGGGTAGCGAGGACTCCGGAATGTTGCGAGGGATCGCCTACAGTGCAGTAGAATCGAACCCCTCCGAGTCGACTGGACATCTCTCTCGGATGTGCAGTCTGAGCATTTCGCCAAGCCTCAAGAAGACAGTTACCAGGAAACTGTCTATGGGAGGCGACAGCGACTCCGACACTGCACGTCCGAGGACGCGCGGTGGCAAGGGTGCTACCAGAGATCGGTCCCGGTCGGTCGATGGCAAGGTTAGTACCAAGGCTCTCAAACACGTAGGTGTTGGAAAGAAGCCTCTGGGGAAGGACGAGCCTAAAAAGCCCGATCCGAAGAAGCCTAGTACCCAGGGTACTAAGAAAGCGGATCCGAAGGTTGCCACTGCCACAGTAACCAAAGATCCGAAGACGGTCACTCCCAAGGCTCCGACTCCAAAGGTGCCAAAGGAACAAAAGAAAGCTGATCCGAAGCCAGCGGCTAAGGATCAGAAGAAGAAGGGACAGACGTCCGGCAGCAGTCAGGCTGTCAAGACTCCGGGCCCTACTAAGTCAAACATCCCGATCCCTAGCAAGGAGAAGGATACTGGAAAAGCAGTTGGAACGTCAGCTGCTCCGACGTCAGCCGTGGATGTGTTGTCCTTCTCGCGAGGGTTGGACAACAGCTCTGCAGTGGCCGCTACGGCCGCAGCCATGGCTGGTACGTCCGGGCACGGGGGAGCTCGTCCGAAAACGACAACTCACCCATCCGACACTAGGACCGAGGAGGCTATGGATGCATCATCCGCAGCTCATACGGTCCAAGTTGTGCAGGAGGTGCTGTCCGGCATCACCTTCCAGCTACCTGCTCCAGTGGGGCAAAGAAAAGAAGTCCCCGTTCGGGTGGAGATGCCTCCTCAAGGAGCAGCCCCCGTCCGAGTGGAGACTCCTCAACAGCAATCCGAGCCCCGTCTGGAGCCATCCACTATGGATACTTCTGATGAGGCCGGCAAGCTGGACCAAGCCGCAGGCGGTGGTCCAGGTGGATCGGGGGTACCAATAATCCCCCCAGTCCAACATGAAGTATGGGATAAAGCGGACGCCGACGTCCCATCCCTGCTACGAGGAGCCATCATCGCACAGATGAGCAAGGATGAGATCAGGTCATTTGACTTGGTCCAGATGAGAACCTTCCGGGGGCTGGACATTCTGTCCGACCGGTTTCCGACCTGGTTCCCGGCCCACGTGACGGCTGCAATGGAAGGCCTCAAAGACCAAGCGGCTAACGCTCGCTTGGTTGCTGAGACTGAAGGGCGCCCCGAACTTCTCGCGGCCCTTGAATACGACCTGCTAATCGCAGACGAATTCAAGGTCGTGCATAATCGGAGGGAGAAAAGGCGACATCTGACGCCAGCCATGAGGCTGGCCCGGAACATGGAGAAAAAGACTAACGAGTCTATTCTTAATGATACTCTGGAGGACGAGATTGTCCAACAGAGCACAGCTGCGACTAGAACTGCTGACACTAGTAAGATGGAGAAGGCCAGTCGTAGGCATCAATACCTACGAGAGACCATCCGGTTGACATCTCTGAATGCGGGTCAGTCCCCTGAAGAGGTGGATGAAGTTCTGAAGGGATTGGACAAGAACACAATCCCGGACAACGAACTGCAGGAATTGGTCCGGACTGCCCTCCGAGCCAATGCCGCTAGTGGGTTTCATTTCTTTAAACCCATGTGTATAAATGACTGTGTTAAAGATAAGCAGTCATCAAAGCTTCCGGAGGAGGTGGGGCCCGATGGTCTCTCCGACGACGAAGAATGGATCAAACCTGATCCTTTAGACAAGTCGGTACAGCTGTACCACTTCGAATTGCTGGAGAAGGTCCGAACTGGTAGCACCAAATACCATTCGCTCCTTCAGAAGGCAAAGTTGGCATGGGCAATGTCTAGATGGCATTCATTTAGTAAGTGCCCATTCAAAGCTTGTCGGGACATCGACGAGACCCTGGAGAAACCCCGAACTTGGCATACCAAGGTTCGGTATGCAAGACATCTTACCCGCTATCATGTACGTCATTTCATGCGATATGACTGCCTGAGTGTGGGTTCGAAGGGCAGCAAGGGTTGTCCGAATGGGGGTCTGTTCTACACCAGAGCAGATATCATTCGACACCTTGCCAAGTTCCATGGCTTGGCTCTGGAGACCGCAGCGGAACGCATTCAGGCCGCTCACGCAGAAGTCTACTCCCATTTTGGGACCACGGTAGACAAGAATGACAACCTCGAGGTGGATTTTGGCACCAACGAGAAAGGGAAGGTGCGGGTATTCTACAAGGTAAACCCGGACCGCACGTATCTCCATGTACCGGAGGGCGAACTCTTCGATGAATTCGAAGAGTATCAGCAGCGTACCAGTACGCGGAAGCGGCGAGCTCCGAGAAAATCCGACGGATCCTCGGAGCCCACCGACCCGAAGAAACAGAAAACGGACGAAAGGCAGTCCGTTATGGAGAAGGCAGATCCGGGGTACAAAGGACCGGCATTTATCTCTCGCACGACTGACTGGAAGTCGGGCCCCCAGGGCAGGCCACCTCGGCCAAGTCCGGAGGATCCGAACTCCAGTACGGGAGGGGCGTTCGTTGACGAATTCCCCAATATGGATTTGGTTCCGGGAGCGGAGTCACAGACTCTCACCCAGACGGGGAAGACCAAGGCTTCGGTGAAGCAAAAGCCGAAGCCAACACAGACTCCGGATCCCCCACAGGAGGCTCCGGAGGGGCACCATGTCCTACGACTAAGGGGCCCTCCCTCGTTTCCTCCCGCCGACTTCAAGTCCTACGAAGCCGGACAGGAGGCCTTGGATCGGTGGCAGGATAACTTCCACCGATTGCTAGCTGGCTTAAGTCAGGAGGTGGCGATGTTGTCGCTGGACACAGTGCATCATCTCCACCGGAGTGAAGTCGCTACTCAGAAAGCAGCGGCCATGGAGTCGGTTCAGGAGGAGCGTGAAAATGCTCGGACTGAACGAGTTGCTGCTAAATCCGAAAGGAAGAAGCAGAGGCTGGCAGTCAAGAACGCCGAGGAGAAACTGGACCACGAACGTCGGAGGTTCAGAGACTGCTTCGCGCACGAGATGCACGAATGGGATGGGACTCGGGCTCAGATTGAGCTCTGGCTCCAGGAGTTAACGCTGGCGGAAGCTGCGTCAGACTCTGAGGACGAGGAGGCTGCGGCCAAGTCGAGTCCTAAAGACGACTCGGAGTCCGGATAGGATTATCCTATCTTAGGACCCGATCAAGAAGAAGGGGGGGTATTTTAAGTATACCAACCCTACATGTGAAAAACACTCTAATATAGGGTGTACAAGGATCCGGACGAGAAGAAGCGGCAGGCTGGCTACGCAAGGAGGCAGTCTGCCAGGCAGAACGGACGGAGGAGGACGAGGAGATCCGGAGAGAAACCCAAAGCTCGGGACAGGAGTACACTAACACCATGGATCTGATACGAGATGGTTTTTTTATATAAACTATATATATCAGGACCGAGTGCTCCTAATTATAAGTCCGAAGATCGCCTGGAGGCAGGACTTGGAATTTTTTTTATATATACTACTATAAGCTCCCGAGCATGAGCTATGAACTTTCTCGTTCCGGTTAGTAGGAGCTGAATGAAGTAGGTTCTGAAAGCCGGGCGGAATGCATCATCATCAACAGAGGATCCGGATCTTCGCTATAAAATCACGTATGATATCTTTTGTAATAATACTTTAATATGTTTCTAAAAACCTTAAGAGAAGTGATAGTGTTTATCACTTATAAAGTATTATTCATTACGAGTGTAATTAGCTCGGGGTCCTGAAGGGACGAAATTTTTTTACTGTGATATTGTACTTTTTCAAGTGTTGTGTATACTATATGTATAGATTAACTCCATCTATCCTAGGGAATGGGGCGTAATTTTAATTACGATCTATATATGTAGATATGTGTGTAATTAATACCTTTTTGTGTTCAACAGTAACGTCATATTGTTTGTAAGGTATAACTTTAATAAACCCCTAAGGTGGTATTTATAAGATAATGCCAGTCCGAAGTGTTTTCGGACTATAACCTTAATTATTTACCTCCCGGTTATTATCTGGTAGGGGGTAGTGTAGGGGCTAGGGTTATACGGGGTTGTTATATGACGAGTGCTGTTGGATGCTGTGTTGCGAGCTCAGTCCGAACCCTTCAGTCCGACGGTAGGTGGCGACACCTACTCCGGGCTTGGGGTATGGACAGAGGTCGCTATAGGCTTCCGGTCTGCGTGTGCGCACGCAGGCTGGCTGCCTATATATACCCGGCATCTGACGGTACTCGTCGGTTACTCTGAGCCACGCTGGTGAAGAGACCCCGTGATCATATCGGCTGCTTAGCCTACTGACCCGTTCCGAACTCTATAGGGAGTTCGCACACTTAGTGACTGCTTGTTTAGGTTTACCTGAATAAACCTGATATTGCAACCTGTAACACTTGATCCGAACTGTGTCGACTTTGTTCTTTAATTGATACTCTACCAATATCATAAAGATACAAAAGATTGTTTATTACACTGAGTTATGAGTTACTTCACATTAATGAAGCACTCACTATGAGTACATTTTCCTGACATTTGACCTCAGTTTTGACCTTTCCCTGAACCCTACATCATACTACACACACCAAATTCTAAATCAGAATACTAAAATTAGGGTAAACCCATTTTCAAAGTATCTATATCAATCCACTCACACTGAATTATAATATTGACTTTTTGACCAGTTGGCCAACAATTGCGTAACACTCAGTAGCCCATAGTCCTACTGTCCTTCTGTAAGGACGGCTGGGAATATGAGCTAATTACGCCTTTATTGCTTAACATCATGTTCACAAAAAAAGACACACATCCTCAGACATGTTTTTTTCACATGTTATGACATTTTGATAAATGTGGCTTGGAAAATGTTCTAGATAACACAGGAATTAATTCCAGCATTTTCCTTGTTACTATTTTCCAAGATGTATGGATTTTGGGACCTCAGTCTGACATCATAGCGGTAACCATGGCAACCCTCGACAAAAATTGCTGGGAACTTGGAGACTTGAGCTTCATGAACCAAAAACACAATTTAAAATCTATGGATTTTATCTTTAGTAAACAATCTAATATTATATGTCATATAGGCGTCCTACATGTAGGACAGTAGGGTTATCTGGGTTAAGACGCTAGTCAACTGTGTATACAAAAAAACTACAGGGGGTGTCTAAGGTCGATTGTCATGCACCAGCGGGCGGACGGAAGTCTGCCACTCTAGCTGTGACTACAAGCGCGTGCGTGTGGTAGACAGCTTAAATCAAACACAAGTTAAGCTCCTTATAGCTTCCTACTGACTGCGGATTCGAGTGCTTGAAAGATGGTCTTTTGTTTTTTTCATCTATTTCCTCGGGGAGTCGAACAGGATTAAAGATGTAACGAACCCGCACCTACACAGGTAGACAGCTGGTCGCCTTCCTAGTGAGAGTTTTTCTCTTGAGTTAAGAAGCTTATCTCGGAGCCTAGTACATAAGCGAGAGTGAAACATGGGTCCCACACACTTCTTCTACCACCTTCAGCATGGCGTCATCAGGAATCACTCTACGTTCTACCGAATGTGAGCAATCCCAACACTACTACAGAGCCGCGACAACACCACACGAGGAGACGTCCATGTTTACTGATGAGTTAACAAGTAGCAACGTGGAGGTTCGTTTTTATCAAGATTCGTACGGGTGGCTGGAAAGTGTGAGGGCTACTTCTGCAGCTATTGCTGCTGCTCGTGCAAGACGTGAAGCTCATATCGCTGTTCGTGCTACACATGCTGCATACGAAGTCGCCAATGCTGCTAACAACGCTGCTGTTACTCTCGCCGCTGCTGCTCGTGCTGCTAATGTTCTTGCTACTGTTACCGCTCTTGCTACCGATGCTGCTGCTACTGATGCTGCAGCGACTGCTAAAGGTGACGCTGTTGCGGCTGCTGCTAGGGCTAATGCTATTAATGCTTGTACAGCTGCTAAAAAAATAGCCTGTTTCGCTGATGCTAGTCGCAATGTCGCTGTTGCGGCTATGGCTGATGCACATGATGCTAAGTTACGGGCTGTTGCTTTTGCTGATGTTGCTGTTGATGCTGAAGATGTTGCTGCTGCTGCTGCTGCTGCTGCTGAAGATGCTACTGCTGCTGCCGCTGCTGCTGCTGAAGATGCTGCTGCTGCTGCGGCTGCTGCTCTAGACACCTATGACGCTGCTGCTACTGCGGCTGCTGCTCTAGACACCTATGACGCTGCTGCTACTGCTGCTGCTGAAGATGCTGCTGCCGCTGCTGCTACTGCTGCTGCTGAAGATGCTGCTGCCGCTGCTGCTGCTCTAGACCCCTATGACGCGGCTGCTGCTGCTGAAGATGCTGCTGCTGCTGCTCTAGACACCTATGACGCGGCTGCTGCTCTAGACACCTATGACGCGGCTGCTGCTGCTGAAGATGCTGCTGCTGCTGCTCTAGACACCTATGATGCGGCTGCTGCTGCTGCTGCTGCTGCACTAGACACTTATGACGCGACTGCTGCTGCTGAAGATGCTGCTGCTGCTGCACTAGACACCTATGACGCAGCTGCTGCTGCTGAAGATGCTGCTGCTGCTGCACTAGACATCTATGACGCGGCTGCTGCTCTAGACACCTATGACGCGGCTGCTGCTGCTGAAGATGCTGCTGCTGCTGCTGCTCTAGACACCTATGACTAAACTTAGTAGGAGTTATTTACAAACAAAAGAGAGCTGCTACTGCTGCTACCTATGACTAAACTTAGTAGGTGTTATTTACAAACAAGAGAGCCGCGTGGTGTTGTTTACAAACAAAGAGAGCCACGTGGTGTTGTTTACAAACAAAGATAGCCACGTGATGTTGTTGTGGCCTATTATGCCAATGAAGGGGTCACGTGATCAAGGGGGCGCGGCCTATTATGCAAATGAGGGGGTCACGTGACCAAATGGCGACCTCTGATTGGCTGGTGATCAAGAGGGCGTGGCCTATTATGCAAATGAGAGGGTCACGTGATCAAGGGGGCGTGGCCTATTATGCAAATGAGGGGGTCACGTGACCAAATGGCGGCCTCTGATTGACTGGTGATCAAGGGGGCGTGGCCTATTACGTAATTATGCAAATGAGGGGGCGTGGCCTATTACGTAATTATGCAAATGAGGGGGTCACGTGACCAAATGGAGGCCTCTGATTGGCTGCATGTCGATTGAGTAATAAACAGTAGTTAAGCATAGTCCCGTTCCGATACATACTATACTACTGGTAGGCCTAGATCCAGCAGTATGGATCATGTTTTAGTGCTTCACTTACTGTAAACGTAGTTTATTTTGCGCTGTACATATTTCCGCGATTTTCGTGGATTTCAAAATCAGCGAAAATATGTATAGAGCGAATATTTATCCAGTATAGTCATACCACTACCATATTCCAAAATCCGCGAATTTAAATACAAATGAAGTTGTATTTTTCTCCAAATTCGCGAAAACAATTATATGTGAGTGAAAATATCTACAGTTTGCAGTATGTATCGAGCAGAGCAATCAGTTCTAACAAACATTTCTGAAACATCATACCAATCTCTCATCTATGTGATTGGTTTCTATTTACCACGGTCCTATCATAACATAGGGATTCGTGTGCTAAAGGATAGGAGGAGAATGGGAGTGCATTTGTTCAGATTCATTGCATTATACTTCCTGGTAGTTACCCAAGGTAGTGCTGACTCTGCATAATGTGATACTGTTTTAAAGATGCAATCTCAGCTAGATCTGGATATATTTCTGTTACTCTGATGTAGTCACTAATGGGGTAGTATTCTCCCTGCTTACCAAATGTTAAAGTATTGTGATATACCTCTAAATCATTAAAAATTGAGATAGAATCCGATAATTTGAGTCACTGTCCGGCAAACTTCCATGACCTGATTGTATGAAGTAGAGCAGGTATACCAGCTCCAATTATGTGTAAGCATTATTGACATGCACGTTTGAGTGTGCTAACAACTGTTGACAGGCTATTGGGCTTTAACCCACGGTGGAGGGGAAAGACAAAGGAATCGCACCTTGGTTATATTGCATACCGGAGGGTTAAGTCAGATAGACTACACCTGGCCAGGGTCCTTCCACATTCCCACTGCCCACTGGTCATTGACTCGGTGTATAACACCTCGTCTTGACCCTGTGGGGCAATGGTTATATGGAAGAACCGTGTCCAGGTGTAGTCTATCCAACGCATAACTAGTATAAGAATTGAGGACCTGCATGACTAAGGTGGTATTATACAGAACACATGGAGGATTGGATAACTCCATAAACTGAGAGGAAGTCTGTAGAAATATTATTTCCCTTCTTATAACATATGTCGTATGATGGTGTATTTAGAGATACATGGAAAACAAATACATTTATGCAATATAAAATATTATATTTGGTCCCTGTTTGCCATGCTGCTCTTTTCTACATCAATCTACCCATACTTGCCTTACACATCTCTATGTTAATCACAATAACATCCGAACAACCAATGACAAAGATTTCTGTACTTGTCACAATGAATTATAGGCCTATAGCCTTATTCTTTTGAGAGAAGATTTACTATGCTTAAATACTGGAAGCGCCATATTCAATGCCCCCCTCCCCCATTGAACACAATGTGACCGTATTCAATGGGCTCGGAAAAAGCTGTCTTTCCTTCATTAAATGATTTCAAATAAATAAAGATTGAACGTGTGATTAACATCACAAATGACTCAGGGTCAGGGTAATAAAGTGATTCAATTGATGGACTAAACAACTGAATCCATAAATGTTATTTCAGGAACAATGAATTGTTTGTCAATTCTGAGAGAAGGAATGTATTCCTGGGTCAAAACTACCCTCAAAACATGTGTCACACTAGTATATTATCATATTTCAGCTGAGCAGGTGGGTGTGGGCGAGCCGGTGGGTGTGGGTGAGCCGGTGAGTGTGGGCGAGCCGGTGAGTGTGGGCAAGCAGGTGGCTGTGGGCATCAGCACCTGTAGATAACGAGGAGGGGGGTGTTGCTGTCTTGACCACAACTACAATAGTGCCCGCCAAACCTGCTGGCAAAATCCAGCTGGACTTAATTATGCATGACTTTTCCCTCCATTAGGTCTCATTGGTCAACCTGTGGTCAGCTGGTCACCTGTTGGCCAAGCTGAGGCTCAGTCACACTGGCACTTGTTTACAAGTGCATTTTCTAGACACTGACACACTGTCATTGTTTCAGTGACTCTAGGTGTATTCACACTTATTGGGCCTGTAATAGTCCCTGTGTATTGGATGTGTTAATAGCTGAACTGCACAGACTGTTTTTGAGAGTAATAAAATTGTATTTTATTTATTATACATTTTATGTATACCTGTGTTAGGGATGGGTTTATACTAGAAACCAAGCTTGTTGCCGTTAATAGTATTAATAGTTGGCTCGATTTTTCTGTTTGGCTGTGTCGGTTGGCCTTGGGGCAGCGTGTGTTCCTATTGTCCACACATTAATGGATTTCAAGATAATTCAAGATAATAGCAGAGCAGAGTACAGAAAAGGTCTTACAAAAAACGTCTCACCCTGTAATCAAAGATATCTCCCATTGACTTAGCACTAAAATTGTGTGGACTGTAATGTAGACGAAAATGGACCCCAGTACTTAAGAGTTTAATTTTGCAAGTGAACTTTTTTGTGTTATTTTGTGACTTTCTTTATTTTCTATTTCTTACATGGTTAAAGTAGGATTTCGGTAATGTTTGTCATTGTTATAAGTAGATGGGTGTTCAATCTATCTATTGGTACAGTTTTGGATTGATTGAAGTAATATTTCATGTTATAATTGACATGTGAAATTGAACTTTCACTATCTTGATGCAACCCCTCATGAGGCGTTGCATAAGACTCTGGGTGGTAACCCTGAGTCAATAAATGCAAAGGCCAACTACATTGATACCTCTCTGACGTATTTCACTTGTGTCTGGTTTTGTGTGATATCAAAACATCATCGAACTTATTGTATAAGTATAACAAATTCAACTGTTGCCAAGTCTCTTATAGTAAACAAAAAATGTTGCATGTTATCTTACTTCAAATGGTTAAACAGTTCTGGGTCTGTAAGGGTTAAAAAAGAAAAGACACGTATCAATGCCCTCTATCAACTTCAGGTTCTCATGACAAGATTGTACAAGAGACCAACCATTTTTTATATTTGGTTTGGCAATGAAATAATTGCTATAATTGTGGCCAATGTGTGCAAGCCTTAGTGTCAAACAGAGCGTGACGTAGAGGCTACAGCACAGTCACACGTAAAGGAGGACAGCCCCGACAGGACGTGTAAAATGTTTCTTACTTCCCTTTCTGTTAGACTTGGAGCTCCAAAACGTGCATCTAGTACTACTAGTTATATCATAGGCAGGTCCTCACTGTGAGAGAACAGCGGCCGATACTGATAGGAATCACAGATGAAGCAGAGTGAAAAGGTAGTGATTATGCATTTGAGCTTCAAAGCTTAGGTAAGTGGGCTTTACTTTCTACCCTGAGACTATGTTCATTTATTCAGGTGCACATGTTTTCAGGCATGTATTTACTTGAATTATACTCCTACTTCTATGCAGGTTAGTTTACCACCTATGTAGTACATAAGCATAGTATCTCCATGTGTGTAGAAGAACTGGTATATAGATGCACCTATACAATAGGGTCTGTCGCAAGTCATGCCCTGAAAATCACTTAAGGCTCACGGTATATGTTAGAAGGTATTGCGTCTATTGCTTTTGAACATAAGTATGGCCTCCTGTAAAACGTTTTCATCGTTTGTACTTAATAGTACTGATTCCCATAACTCTGGCTCTCTTCCTGTCTTCATCTCCCCTCTATCTGCCTTCTTTTCTATCTCTCCCTCTCTCTTCCTCATCTCTCAAACTCCTATAGTCATTTATATTATGCTATATAACTATATACATGTATCTCCTTTTATACTGTAAACGAACAGTATATTCTTCTTCCTATGTACACTGATACCGTTATATATACGGTAAAACTACAGTAGTATCTACTGCTTTATAACAGCTACATTAACTTCTAAAAGTGTATAAAGTTTGCAGTTTGGTTTTCATATTATTTAAACCATTCCCATATTTTAGAAGACATTGTCTGAAGTTGACAGAGGAGAGGGCATCAGTATTGGTATTTACTTCCTAGTTTGATGGTGTATGTGTATACACTTACATGGCCCACATCTTTCATTGCCATGGCCACCGTCCACGGGATAACTTCAGCCGATTAAGGCCATACCTTTCCTTTAAAACCTTTTTCGTTTAGAGCCCAGTGGACGTTGGCCATTAGCTACGTAGGTTTTATGGCGAATTAGGTTTAGCCTCGCCCTGGCAAATGCTCTCCAGATATTAGCCGCTACATTAATTGGCCTTCGGATATCATTATAATTTGATTGCACCAGATTGTCGCGGAATTGTGGTCAATAAAATAACTACCAAACTCAAACTCAAACTCAATCTTATTGATAAATTACATATAGGCCTAGTGTAGTGCCTTGATAGCTAGTGCAGGTTTATGCCAACGAATTTTAGAAATGGTCTGGTTTACCATTGGGGCAAGTATATGCATATCAGTCTCCGAAACTGAATGTAAAACCTGTATAATTATGTGATAGATATGATACAAGTGACTTTCCGTCTCAGTGTTATATAAGCCAAGGGAGGGTATATATAAAGAGAGAGACAGAGAAACAGAGCGGCAGAGACAGGGACAGAGACAGAGAGGGATAATTGTCGATTTCAAGAAATTGTCAGCATCTCTGTTACGAATAAGTAATGCGTGTAAGGGTTAACATCCGTATCCTGCATAACAGTATAGTGTATACTACTGTGGTATACATGTAGTAGAGATATTATATGGGGCTGTGCTCCCGATCGCGATCCCCCTTTGGAGACTCTCTCTTTATTTTATTTTTGTTCTGATGGCCCAGTGACGTAGGAAATGGAGGGCCAGGGGGGGCCCCCGTCCACCTAATCACAGAGGAGGGGGGGGGGGGGGGGTCTGAATATGCCCCCCCCCCCCCTAAAAAAAAAAAAAAATGTCAATACCCTATGCTATAATATATATAATTCCCAAACCTTACCTCTCCAACATAGGGAAAAATGGGCATAGGGTCTTGGACACTTATCAAAATCTAGTTTTGGGGAATCAAACATTACTTTTCTATACAATTTCAACATAAGCGTTTATATGCGCTATCACCCATAAAAGCAGACATTTAATCCTGGTTTGAGTGGGCCCCCATGCTCTCCCCCCCCCCCCCCTTATGAAGATTTGCATCTTACGCCTCTGTATGGCGAGCCCACCATATATCGGGGTCTTTGTGTCAGACACCCTCCCCTTCTCTTCCCTTTCTCGACCATAATATTTGATGATTTAACTCACTGCAATGACAACAATCAGTATACATATTAAATAGTTGTCAGATTACGCTTATTTTATAATTACACAGGACATTGATGTTGAGGCACTGCCGTGAGTTCGTCCATACTTGCATAATTAACACCAAAACAGCATAAGCTACCCTAACGTTATGTGTTAGATAGACTACACCTGGACACGGTTCTTCCATATACCCACTGCCCCACAGGGTCAAGACAAGGTGTTATACACCGAGTCACTGACCAGTGGGCAGTGGGTATGTGGGAGAAGCCTGGCCAGGTGTAGTCTATCTGATTTAACCCTCGGGTATGCAATATTCCGCATTAGCGAGATACAGTGGCTCCACCTGATAGGAGTATCTGTAACTATAACTAGCTGAAGCTGGTACCTGCCATGTCCAAAATAGAAGTTTTAGGGGTCGTAATCTGTGAGTATTGTGAGTATGTTGTCCCTGGTCACTAGCTATGTCACTTGTCCAGTATAGTGTAGTGGTAGGACAGTGGACTCACAACCCAGAGGACCTAAGCTCAAATCCCTCCCTATCCTTTGCCTAAAATGGGCAAAAATGTTAGAGATTTATGTCTTATATTTTTTGGTTGAATTTGTAGAAGTGGGTACCAGCCTTGAGGATTTGTTAAGATTAAATAGAGAAATATCAAGAGTGTGGTATTCTGTTTCCATTCCCTTACAAAAGTAATTAACTTTATTGCTATGTATTTGACCGAAAATGCTTGGTTTCCTGTAGTAGATATATGTAAAAGGAAAAGGTTTTACCTTTGAATGGAATAGTCACCAGATGTGGCTTGACAGGGAGTTGAGCTTAGGGCCTCTGGACTGTGAGTCCAGTGTCTTAACCACTACACTATACTGAACACAAGTGACATAAGGAGTGTCCAGGTATGACCTATTCACAATACCTGCACCCAGCTTGTACCCTAATCTCGGCCACGAGATTTGGCTAACCTGGTTGCTGTAAGTAATGGGAATTGACCTAGGACCAGTGGAAATGGCGCTGCCCACTGATCATCTCGCTAATGCCCTATACCCAATGTGTGAAGCTTTTGTTTCAGCCGCCCACCGTGGGTTAATCGCATTTAACGGCAGTATACATGTAAAATACACACGAGTGGACACCCTCACATGGGAGCGTCAACAAGGAAATCTGTCCAATCTTAAAGTGTCCCATCTTAAAAAAGTATCATCTCAAAGTTGAGATTATAAAATTGATTTAAGATTATCACAAAAAGTCCATTTCAATATTCTAACACTAGAGGGAAGCACTATTATATTTTGGTGCCATTGCACGGAAAGGTAACATAGGCTGTGATAAGCCTACAGGCCCTACAGGAGGTGATATAAAGGCAAGTGTGTTGTCTAGTTTCAAAGAAAAAGGTGAAAAAAAGTGGGGTTCGGGGGCAGAGATATAGACAATAATATTACCAACTGAACAGCACAACACGTCTCCCTGTTATTAGTGGTGCCATCTTGTAGAGATAGCCAGAACTGATAATCTTAAATAAATGTTAACTTTAAGATTGTCACTATACTTCAAGATTGTAACGTTTTTAAGATAGGTCACTTTAAGATTGGACAGATTTCCTTGTTGACGCTCCCACGTGAGTCTGTCCCAAAGTGTATGCCTTTCATTTCCCCCAGGTCTTTGGTGTCATTTATAGGAAGACTGGTATCGAATCCACATACAGCTATACAATGGAAAGGTAATTCGTTTAAATATTAAACCTTTCAATGTGAATATATAAGGATTATATGCTTACTACCAACGTTTCTCTCTTCACAAGCCACCCCCCCCCCCCCCACTTAAATTCTGGACATGCAACGCAGATAAGATCAAATAAATCGCTTCGCCGTTATGGTCATCACTTTATTTCTAATGCATTCAAGAATGCATTCAAGAGGTCAACCTTAGCTTGGATATGGCCACCGTCCACAGAGCATAAACGAGGATCGTCGGAATAGAAATAGCTGACTAAGCAATCTGCGAAGTTCCCCCCACCCACCCTGCTCTGTCGTCACTTCGCCATGCCATATACACAGCCTTTATACAGCCGTCAGAGGTTGTTATACAGACGTTAGAGGTTGTTATACGGACGTCAGAGGTTGTTATACGGACGACAGAGATATGCTTCTATTTACATTCACATTGTATATAAATAGTCCATGGTATGGCCCACAACTACTACCCACCCCCCACTCCTATCCATTAACGTTTTATATAGCCATGATTCGGCCGATAATATCAAACCAGTTTGATATTATCGGCCGACTTTCTCTTGCACCCAATTTGTGTAAACATAGCATAAATTTCCTAACTAAAATGTCATGTTACGTTTCCATATTGCATAACGTAGTATAAAGTTTTAAAACGTTATTTTGACGTAAAATAAGCTGTTAGCTGGGAAGCCTAGCCTATTTATAAGCCGGGTCAATTTACACTTAGAAAATAGACACCGAAACTAATGAACTGAAAAATGATTATGGTAGTTATCAGTGGTTATCATGATACTAATAATTGACGTTATCATGACTTGCATCATTTTGATGTTAAACGATAAATATAGATGCAATATTATGACTGTTTTATGGATTTAGTTGTAAATGTTTGCTCTGACCGGGCAGAACGTGTTACAATCTCTACATGATTTTTTGGTCGGTAAACCTATTTAGAATATGGCTGCATACAATTATAAATGCATCCTCCATTGCGCAGATTGATGGACAAAGTAATTGTCTACAACTCAAGAGCCATATCTGCTATTTCAGGTTGTTCTACATCTGCTTTCTGCTAGCACTTACTGGTACAATGGTAGCCGGACAAGGTAAGTATCAATGATATTATTTTCTAGAAAGAAAAACTGTTTTCTTTTCTTTCCTCAATTGAATAAGACTTAGTGTTTACCGTCGCAATTTTATTGTACTTTGTATGAAAAAATGCTTATTTTCCTCATGCTAAAAACATGTTTATATCATGCAGGTCCCTGCAATTCTAATTCTCCCGTCTGCCGAAATGGCGGAACATGTCAAACAATACCAGTGGCACCGCTTTATATCTGTAACTGCCAAGATGGATTTGGTGGCTACAACTGTACAGAAGGTAACTAAAATCTAGTATATGGTCAAAACAGATAACATTAACATTAAAAAAACATGGTAAGCAAAAGATCTATTTGGGCCATTGATATAGACTTGGATTTCACTGGGGTTTATTGGATATATGGAATTATGTACCATTTTCTTGAAGGTTTCTGTGCAGTGAGAATGTGGTGCAGATATAATGAACAAAATTATGAGTATTAAAGCAATGGTCATATTTAGCAAATGGTGAGGGCTGGATGTTAGGGAGGGATCATTATTTAACAACAGGGGGTGGTGGGCTTTGGGGAGGTGAAGTCAAACAAAATGATTCAACCTATTATAAGGGAAAATGCCTGTGCTTTACCATATGCTTCAAAGGGCCCGCGCCCCGACTATTGACCCATTGGGGGAGTGAACAATTTTGACCCCTTGACTTTTGTATCTTCGCGCAGAGGGTGTGACATCTTTTTAGACCCCAATTTATGTTATTGTCATCTCTGAACTAAGTGTCTAAGCTTCATTGTATATCTTTTCAGGCTCACCAAGAGATGACACATCTATACAAGCTGCGATTTTCCTTCCCCTTCTGGCTGTTGGTGCCTTAAAGCAATTCAAGATACGTGAGGTAAACGTCTGATGACACACACACACACACACACCCAATTTATACAACAGCAGCACAAACTAAACAGCACTCTTAACTTTGTCTAATGAGACAATGCCTCACCAACATAAGCTTTAGTTAACAGGCTCTAACACTTGTGGCTGTCTGGTCGTGCTATTAAAGTACAGGGTACTTCTAATTGGCATGCGAAATAAATGGGGTTCGAACCCCTCAAAGTTTTTAAATAGCGTTACTCATTGGGCTAAAAAGGCAGAAGCAGTACACATTATATTTAGTGATTAGTATCATTGCATGAGTCCCGGTGGAGCAGTTGGTTAGCTGTTGGGCTTAATGTTCTGAGGTTGTGGGTAAGGATCCCGCTAGATACCCGGGCTCTCAAAGAGAAAAAGAGCTCTTAGATATAACCACCTCCTAAGGGTGTATAATAGTATAATGGGTAGATGAGTACTTGCCATGTGACGCTTCCTCTTCAGTTCAATATAATCTTTGATATTTCAGATACCAGGCATTCCACTCATTTTGGATATATTACAGGATATGGTTACAGGTAATACATGTACTCACTTTACCTTAATTTCTACCATATACGGTAAATACATAATTATATCAAAAATATGTATGTGTTCTGTTAATAATCTTTTTTGTTGTTGTTAAAACAGTTGCATGTGTGGACCATGCATGCAAGATTCCATTTACGATGTTGTAAGCCTTCAACAATTTGCTACGATTGATCGTAAATAGCTATTGTGAAACACCCCATTGTGGCTAAATAAATAATGTATAAAGCCGCAGGCCAGAGAGGTATCAATGTAGTTGGCATTTGCATTCTTTAAAAAAAATCTAAAGCCATTTAATGAAGGAAAGACAGCTTTTTCTTAGCCCATTGGATACGGCCACATTGTATTCAATGGGGGGCTCTTCCTATATTTAAGCATAGTGCGTCTTGTATTCAAATAAAAATAAAAATAAATCTTTTTACAGAATTCACGCCATGTGCAGTTTCCTGCTTAGTAGATGGCAATATATTTACGGAGATTTACAATGGCATCCAGTACCTGAATGGCACATATACAACATGTATCATGGACAGTGTTTCACAAATCATTCAATTGAATCTAACTACGAACGCTGCTATATCTGACCTCTTCAATGATAAAACATTTTTATGCCCGTATGTGCTACTTTTCTAAATCATTTATTTTGAAAATAATGAAAAGATAATAAATAAATAAATATGGCATTTAGGTGTAGTTGTGTGTGAACTGGTTATTAATAATAATAATAATAATAATAATGATAATAATAATAATAATAATAATAATAATAATAATAATAATAGTAATAATAATAATATGCAGTATACACCTTACTCAATATAAAAGAATACATTATTTAACAAATTCACAACTTAGCATTTCAAATGTAGTGATCCAAACAATTTCTATCTAATATAATTTATATAATACCAAGCAGATACCCGTTCGTCGCCTCATACATGTACAAGAAAGCTGCGTTGATTTACTTGTGTACATTGTATATTGCTAATCCCTGTAATTATATTGCAATCTGTCAAAAACACAGATTGATTGATGCAACATATACATGCATGGCCAATGAACTCGAGCGGAGCTGTGGGACAGGATTGAAAACTATCTTCGAACGAATATACCAGAAAACTGACTTATTGGACTGCAGTCCCCAACAGCAAAATGACCCATTAAGTATGTAACATCTAATATAGTATAGGAGTTGTATTCATGGATAATTATAGTCTCATTATAGTCATATTAATTTTTATCACTTTAAACTTGATAAGCAGAAGACGACCTATTAAATCATGTTTTTATTTTGCAGATATTTACACATGTGGGGTGGAGCCCTTCATCAATTCAGTGGGTCAGCCCAGTGTCCTATTTGAGGATATCAGGACCTGCCTCAATAGCTCAGTCCATTTCCAGAGGCTTAATCCTATGGATAGTTGGTCTACGGTTTTTAATGAGGAAGAAACCACTGGTTTCCCTACATTATGTGGGTGAGGATATATCATTATCATATATTTAATCCCTTGATATCCCTCTTCATCGGCTAACTCGTATATAAATTGCTTAGTTAAATTATGATTACGCCAAGCAACGTGAGAAAAGATTCAACTGTAATGCATTTGTAAAATATCTGTGTAAGTTCTCATGGCGTTCATCTCAGTCATTGTGGGGCGTGAGTTAAGAGTTTATGCAGAATATTGCCGATATTGATACATGTGACCCCTTCAGGCGGGATTTTTAGTTCTGGTTTTGGCCAACATGGGGCACCATAGTTGCAAAAGAGTGATAAATACATGATAAAATGTTCTAGGATACTTTTTTTAATGTAGAATACACTAATTTTCATGAAATCATTTCATTCGGATCCAGAGCCTAAGATTGGAGGTAATAATCCTAATTTCTTGAAAGATCCTAGCAGTTACCCAAAACTGAAAACAGTTTTATTTGGTTGTTTCTGAATAAAACCAATTTTTCATAATTATCATTATTGACTATACTATGGGATACTTATTTACCATTTTCACTTAGTGATATGAACTAATGTTAGAAAAGCAATTCCCACAAAACTACCATTAATTCATTTAGCTCGTGATTATCTCATTTTGACGATTATGACCTCAACCTGAATTACTAATTTCCATCCGGAGGGGTCTTTTTCCTTGCCTGGTCACACATTGTGTAGTTACATAATGTTGGAAGTTGCTTTAAATTTTAATTGAATAATTGAAATTTTTGATATTTAACGCACATGGTAATTCTAAAAGGATCAGAAATTGGCAGCATATAATAAAACTTTATAATAAGAATAACCCCTTAATCATAGCAAAATCGAAATGTTCAGGGTGGGAAATAGACCGACTTTGAGGACGATTTTTTTTATATGTTTAAATATCTCCAGTAAATGGATGCTTAGACCATTTATGACTATTTTCCTCTAATTTTACCATTTACAACATTGTCACATGTGAATCTTTGCTCTCTTAGTCTAGCAGAGGATGCTGTCACCTGTACAATAGATAACCTCAGAATGTACAGACAAGGCAGTCCTGACTGTGTCAAATTTGACAGAATGGTCTATGCAAATCGAGATTCCATATTGGAGAGTGTCAATTGCTTCAACAACGGAACAGGTAAAAGACAATCATTTAAACGGTTGCTGCACCCTTCTGAATTAGCTTGTTATCATATGACCCCCATAACGGTCCTCTTTTAAATAGCATATTACAAATTTGATTTAGTCAATATTCGTTTCTTTATTCTCTTTAAAATGTCCTTGTTATGATGTCAATGCCAAACGAAATTATTATCATTCCTGCTTTTTAACACATAAAAATGGTATTATTATTATTATTAATTTCTATTCTATTTAATTTGATTCTAATATAACAATTTGTCCAATGATGATGATTTACCACTGTAATAATGAATTTATCTAGCCATAATCCGATGTCTTGGCGATCCTGACTTTTTGGAACCGCTGCTGGAAAGTGGACAAAGTGGACAAGGTGGCGCAGACAAGGTACATTGTGTAATGATCATAATATTCTAAAGCCTAGCTTCCACTAACTATGATAGTCACCCCACCCACATAAAATGAATATGTCTGATATTTCTGGAGGAGCTATCAATGATATTGCACAGTATAGGTCTAGGGCAGGACGAGCCATGACTGGTTTCAATAGTTCCATGTCTCTCAAACGAGTGTATGTACAGTCAGCTCTATATACGTCTATAAATTGATACAGTAAAATCTCGTCATAAGGAGAACTACATGCATCGTATCTATAAATAAGCAAATCTGTCTGGTCCCAATTAAAGGACTAACTTTGATTCATGACCTACTGGGAGATTAGGTATGTGTTCTGGAAGGAATGTGGAGACATAATATTTACTTAGGGTAATCAAGCCCAATATTCCCTTTATTTAGTAGCAGAACAGTGCTGACTCCTCCTTCACTTTTATTCTACTAAAAATACGCTGTACATAATTATATGTGGCTCATGGATGCCCATACTTGTAGGTATCCATCGAGGGCTGTATACAGATATCTAGGGAGGCAGATAGATATAAGTACCCACAGAAGCTAAGAACAGCCCCATGTATACAATATTTAAATATAGCAATGGGTCAATTTATAACTAAAAGGGAGGACCCTGGCTTCCACTTTACCAAAGGCCAGCTCAGCTGTTACCTTTATGGCCACCGTCCACAGAGCATAAATCAGCCGCATATGGATAAAATTGCCCACATTCCCTATGTAAAATACAATATAGAATGGCCGTATACGGCCGATTTATGCTCTGTGGACGGTGACCCTTACAGTAGTAAATTGGCTGACTTCTACATGTATTTTAATTGCTGTACTACTAGAATGGCTATTAGAAAACAGGTAGGGCCTCAGAGTTACCTGTGGAACCCAGGATTCCGCCCACAAATCACATCTGGGAACTAGAATAGAAATCGCAGGAAAGTTCTACTCAATAAAGGACATGTTGTGCCTATTTAGTAATGGAAGGAAGGGTCTGGACTGTTCTAGTACTAGATAAAGGATACATTGCGCTTTATTTAGTGGAGTAGAGGCAAGGGACAATCCTATTGTCCCACAGATAACCCTGTGGGGCGACCTGGCTTTATAAAGGCCGATCTATGTAGGTATCCATATGCATTTATACATGTATGCATCTATATAATTACTATATATGGTACCATGATACACATTATACGGTATGAAAAAACGTTGTCAATCATTGTCATTCGTAGTTCATATACCTCGTTACCCTATACAGCCTGGAACGTGAACAAGCAAGAGTAGGATTTGAACCTACAATATCATAAGGGCTGATACTAGTAGACCTGTACAGTAGCAGGGTATGTGGTTCAGTGTAGGTAGATAGGCCTAAGTAATCACCTAGACTGTAGACGTACAGTCGGGACCAAGACTTTCCCTACACATAGCTACTAGTATGCTTTCAGTTAATCAGACGAATAACACGTTTAAAACATTGCCTGAGGCAACCCCCAATCTCACTATACTACTCATTTCGGGACCCCTTTTATCTATTTGCATTAAAACAATAATTATAAGGAAATGATCTGAAGGCAAATAAAGGTGCAGCTGTCACCATTATCTAGTAGTAAATTGGTTTACATTTCTTTAATTTCTGTCCTTCTAGAATGCCTTTCCCAAAACAAGGTAGCCCCTCTTCTATTTGGCTTTATCTAGTAGAATAGAGGTAAGGGAGATTCCTAGGGTTCCACATGTAACCCTGTCCTTTAATTAGTAGTAGAAGGTCCTTAGTCAGAATAGAGGGAAGGGAGAAGTCAAGATCTTTCTACTAATTAAAAAGGGGGATATTGCCTGTTATTAAGTAGAATGGAAGTAAGGGAGCGGTAATGATCATTCCAGTACTAAATAAAGGGTATATCTAGTAAAATAGAAATAAGGGAGAAGCCAGGATCCTAAGTTTCAACGCGTGACCCTGCGGGTAACCTTGTTTTCTCGGAGATGGGTAGAATATACCCATGCCCCATTAGTACAAATTAATCAAAAATTTGTCTGGCTTTAGCTTCTATAAAATATAATCTAGTTTTAAATATCTGAATACAGACTAAGATTGATACCTATATTGACTGCCTTATATCAGCATGATATTTCCCCTGCTGAAGTTGCCACTGACCGTTAGTCGAAATGTGATCAGTGTACTATGGAGAGGGTTGCTCCAGTTGTAGAGTATAATATGATTCGTGTTTTGACCAACCCCGTAGGGAGACTCAGTGTGGCAGTATGCCTACTGTATGTTGTAGTTATAGGACGTGTACCAATCTGTACGCGAAATACGGTGAAGGAACCTTATAGGCTCCTTTACTGAATACTCCTACAGATTGGTACTAGGCCTATAACTACGTTATACCACTAGCAGTTAGTCTAGCTGTATGCAGTATACAAGAGGTGTGATATGCTTTGTTCTCCGGCTGTGGTATAAGTGGTAAAATGCAAGACAACACTTTCATATTTTCAGCGAAGAAAACGAGCCATCACCTCGTCACCATTGGGCCAGTGTTTAGATACATGGGTAGCTGAGGCCAGCAATTCCATCGATGCAGATCTAGACGCTTTAGTTCAGGCAGGAAATGTCCAGGCCGTTGTAGAATTGTTTACTAAGGAAACATGTGTGTTAGTATATGTGTTTACTGTTGCTATTAAGGTATTTGCGCTAATGAAATTACAACTTTACAACCTATAATTAATGTCTATCTTATTATATATTCTAGACATGAGAATAGTATATCCAAAAACACTGATGAATTCCCTTTGAATGAAATAAAGTTTTGCAAACAAATAATGTATAAAAAGAAAACTACCGGTACTCAAGAATATCCGATTTGTCAATGTTCCCCTGATTATGTTGGGTCTATCTGCTCTTTCAGTGACATGGAGAGTGTTGTTAAATGCACAGTTGATAATGCGTTTCCCGGAAAACCCTACTGCAATT
This sequence comes from Harmothoe impar, assembly GCA_947462335.1. Lineage (NCBI taxonomy): Eukaryota > Metazoa > Annelida > Polychaeta > Phyllodocida > Polynoidae > Harmothoe > Harmothoe impar. The sequence goes on from CANHQG010000157.1 coordinate 61,552, forward strand.
TCATCGGGGAGGGGCTGAGTTCAGTGTTAGCACCCATTCTAAAAGCATACTTCTACCTCGGTGAATGTCAAGGATTGAGTCTTAACACTGGTGAGTTTTCTTTGTTTGCCAACCTCTTAAATAAACTTTAATCAATCATGATCAGCTAATAGTCTTTGTAATTGTCAAATCTCCTCGGATATGATCAAACCATTGATACTAAACAACAAAAACACCACCTTGGAAAATAAAATCTGCACACAGAAAAGTAAATGCGTCACCATGGCTCTTTTACCATAGTCAAATTTAGTTGACTCTGATAGCAGGGTGATGATGATTCTGATAGAGAGTCACAGCTGCTCCAGTCATACCCCTTGGCCCTTGTACAACTTGATTCTACCTTTAGTGCAAAGTCAAGTGTAGTTGACTCTCCCCACAGCAGAGTCATAGGTAGTTTGACTGTTCATGGAGAGTCAAATAAAAAGTATGTTGACTCTTATAAATAATAGTTGCATATGAAACCACCTGATGGGGCAACCAACACTACTTTGGTACCAGTGGCAACCACAAGCCAGAGCCTCAATACTTCAGACATTTGTTACATGTCATACAGCTTTCATTCTTTATAAAAGGTGATCCCTCAAAAGGCCCCTATCCCTCAACACCGGCCTGTTTGAGACATAGGGCCTATGTTAGGGACTTTGATAAATTTTTAAAAATGAGTTAAAGAATACATATTGGTTCCATTAGTATAGATCCCTATGAGAGCTTTGCAGATCTGTAAAGATCAGGTTTCTATCATACCTAGATCCAGAAATATCATGGTGAATGCATCTGAACATATTTCCCATTTCTGTGATCTAGGCAGGAGAGGGGCACCTACACAACATTTGGGAGTACTGTAGCTCTGGCCCTAAGCACCCTTCTAACCCAGACAGAACAGGTTAACTTAACATGGCTAGGGACATCATTGGGCAGTGGCACACACATCTGGATTTCATAATTTATTATGTCTTCAAGAACGGAATTACCAACATCCCCACAGTAACAACTTTTAACAACTCATATTTATTTATTACATTTTGACATGAAGAATGTCATCATAATATTGTAGGCCACATAAAACAGAAACTCTTATCTTTCTCTACTAATGGCTCCATTCATGTTGACTGCCATGATATTGTGATTAAAATGAGGGGTTTGTGTTTTTTATAGCTCAAGGAATAAGGTCAGGGTGGTTATTTTAATGCAATGAACCAGTTGGGGTGCTTCTAGGAGGGGCGCATATTGGATCACAGAAACGGGCGGACTACAGTGGCAGCGGCAGCGCTATTTTGAACTCCCTACTATGTGAAGTCCCTAAGTCACAAATTCTTTTGGCATGTCCCTATCCCTCAAAAGGGTCCTGTTGGTTGAATACGTGTAATTGATAGTTCATTTATAGGATATTGGATAATATTCCCAGTACCACTTCGCCCTTAGTAATGTCCCATCCTGCCTCAGGAGGGGTTGTGAGGGCCCTATCCCTCAAAAGGCCCCTATCCCTCAAAATTGGTCCGTTTGAGGGATAGGGACCAGGTGAAGTCCCTATGTGCCAAACAGCCCCTATCCCTCAAAACGGTTTGAGACATACGGCCCATGTGAAGTCCCAAAGCCACAAATATTTTTTCCATGTCCTTATCCCTCAAAAAACATAATCACTCCAGTGAGGCAGGGGGGGCTGAAAAGAAATTAGTGGTACTGCCCATTGTAGGAAAAAAGGGGCGAGCGTAACCTTTTGACGAGAGGGCCATGGAATATTTTGACTGAAATAGAGGTGGGGGGGGGGGGATTTTGCCCCCTCCCCAAAAAACTAAATCTCTTTAGAGATGTGCTATTATGTCTCCAGAGCAGATCACGATAATAATATACATGGATTGATTAATATAACTCCTCAAAACCTCAAGCCTTTATCTAATACTCTTACGCCCTTATCTAATAATTCTATTTTATGGGTTAAAACTTTAATAGTTCTAAGTAAGAAACATTTTCCTCACCCATCTGTTATGTTTTTATGAATCCTGCCAATGAATTCATATTCAAAAGGAATCATAAATTACTTTGTGAGACACACATACCTGTTTTAGGTTGGAAAATACACCTCAGCAAGAAATTGTCATAGAAATTATTACAAAGGTTTTTGATGGATAGGGCTTTTGATACTTAGGGATTGTTTGTAGGATAGGGGCCTGACATGTCCCTATCCCTCAAATGGCCCCTATCCTACAAATATTTGTGAGATAGGGGCTGTTTTATGTGGTCCCTATGTCTCAAAATGTTCTGGGATAGGGACTTTTTGCTATATAGGGACCTGAGGTTGGCCCTAAGTCTCAAACGGCCCCTATCTCACAAATATTTGAGGGATAGGGGCATTTTGAGGGATAGGGGCCTCACAGGTGTCACCAGCCTCCCCCCATTGATAATAGATTACCACTCCCTAAAGAGGAAAGAAAATGGTCATTTATTAATTACAGGGTGTTTGGTGGGTTTGGGAGGGGGTGTAAAAAATGTCAACCCCTCCATCCCAGGTAACATAGATACATTGGACCATGATTGGGCCAATATACCACTAAAAAATGGGCCAATATTGGCATTTGATATTGGCCCACCGCTGGTTTGACTGCTAGCCCAGTAATGGCCCATGCTCGGAGAAAGGGATATTGCTTTCATGTTGGCCCAATGGTGGGCCAACAGTACAATGTTTTTATATTATTCCAAAGTTAGAAATTAAACATCGGGGCAACCTTGAAACACATATGTCGCCCCAACATATAATTTTCAATACATAACAATCAGTAATATTGAAATATACTATTTTAATGGGTATAATTGAATGTGCAAGCGTACTTAAGACATGACTGTCAAGTATCATCAGTTTAGAAAGAGCCATTTCTGTCTTTTTAATCCATCTTGATCTATATGCCAAATTGAGTAGACATCATACAAACTGTATTACTATCATTTATGACTTATTTAACTCCATTAACCACACGTGAGGCATCTTTGAGTTACTTTTGACAAATTCCCACTGGTGTTATGCAGTAAATGGCACTTTTAAATATTAAATTTAAGCACACTGGGGGTCACATTTATAGCACTTTTAGATATTAAATTTAAGCACACTGGGGGTCACATTTAATTATTGCCCAACATGATGGCAAAGTAGGAGCCATATTGTAAGAAATTCTTCAGGCAACATTGAATCCCCCTGGTGTAGCTCCCAGCCAATATTGGACAAGTGTAGTTAGAATTGATGTTGGTCCAACATCAGAAATAATATGATGGCCCTGAAATGTTCCAACACTGGGCAAACACTGGGTCAATATCAGCAATATCAAGCATGGACCATCTCTGGGCCAGCGGTCAACCCAGCAATGGCCCATTATCAGAATTGCCAAGGGTGGGCCATCATTGTAATTTGTATGTTGAACCAATGTATGCATTACCTACAATGGGCCATAGTTGGTTATAACGATTGCGATGGAGTCAATCATTGCCGACATTGGCCCAATATACCCATTGCTACCTGGGGTAGAGAGAGGTCATTTTCTAACAGGAGGGTTGGCGGATTTTTTTGGGGGGGGACCAAAACAGTTTGGACCCCTTGAAGGAAGGAACCAAAGAAATTTGGACACCTCTTGAGGGGGGGAAGCGAAAGTATTGCACCCCTTTTTAGTGAAAAGAGCCTGCATGTCACTATAGCGCTTTCACTCTCTTACTGCAGAAGTAAGAAATAGTCCTTAAAATTGATTACAAATACTTTTGTTGGATAGGGGTTTTGATACATAGGGATCTTTTGTATGATAGGGGCCTGACATGTCCCTTTGTCTCAGATGTCCCCTATCTCTTTTTGTGAGATAGGGGCTGTTTGAATGTGGCCCCTGTCCCTTAAAAAGGGACATTTTGACATTTAGGGACTTTAGGTGTGCCCTAAGTCTCAAAAGGCCCCTATCCCACAAAATTTAATGTCTGAGGGATAGGGGCTTTCTGAGACTTAGGGGCCTCACAGGGTCCACTACATGTCTAAATAGTGTGGTTAAGGGATGTCAATGGAAATACTTTTCCAGTTAATTTACCTGGATTAAATGTGATGATCAACTATACAACACATTCCAAGAACATGAACAGTACAGAGCTTAGTCCCCATATTCGTGTGTAGGGGAAATAAGTAGTAGACTAGGCATTAACTGTCTGAGATATATGTATGGCACTGTTTACTTCTGCATGATAATATAGACCTATGATATTGGCATCTAAATTGATGTATGTGGCCAATGGTCTGCAAAATGTATAGCGTGAGTCAGATATACACCTGTTGCTTGCACTCTACCCTGACATACACAATCCACCCTACCTGCATGACACTCAAGCAGTCAAGTATCGATTTTGACTCTTTTAATGGGTCAACTGCTATTGACTCTTCATGAACGGAGAGTCAAACTCATTTGACTCTCCTCTACAAGTGTCACTTGGGAGACAAACTGCGACTCTGGCTGTTACATGTGTCAGAGTCTTGGCGGCTCCTATACTTTTTTTTGTGCGGATATTATAGAATACTATGTAGGGCATCTCTTGAACCCTTTATCAAATGTGCACGATATGTCAAAAAGGGCTACACACAGTGACACATTCTCAGGATGCAGAAATGAAGTATAATACATTGAATCTCTTCTACGAATCTCACTACCTCTTCCCTCAGATCAGAACTATGCTGTGAACAATTGCAGTTGCCTGACCGGCTTCCCAACGAAGCCTTTGGGCACGTGTGAAATGAGTAAGTAGATAAAATGTTGTTTTTTAATTCATTAATTGATTAGATTTGAATTCTGTCAAATGCAAAAACGCCCACATTGTATGTGAAACTTAATTTGCCAAATATAAAAAATAACACTGACCAGCAGTCACTGTGTTTTCCGCCCCTGAGACCATTCAAAAAACGCCTGTCATCCCCAAGTGCTAAAACGATTGTATGATGAGGGTATATTTAAAAATTATTTTCAATAAGGCTAAACCGGTAGCTCTTTGCAAACAAATTTCTCAGTTTGTTGGCCTAAAAAAAGGCCTAGAAAATGCACATGCATCGTTATCCTTTGCATTACTGAAACTATGCGCCTTGGTCTGTGATACCAGGTGTGTACTTCTTTGCACATTAACATCAAGAACTGGTTATTAAATATTTCCCAAAACCTGAAGCGTGCGTTCATAAGAAACCCGTATTATTGTGGCATTACATTCATCACAATAATATATCTACCTTATCTATTCACCCAGCGGATATTACACAGGATATTATACAGGACATTGTCTTTACACTCGTTATTCGAATGCCGTGGAACGACTCAATAGCGAATAAGCCGTGCTCTGAAGTTGGTTATCTGAAGATCATTTGCCAAGAGGTAAACTAAGAATTCATAATATATTGGTAACGCTATGTAAAGAATACCGTTCATAGTATTGTATGTATTATTATATAAATTAAAAAATTGTTTACAGCTCCCCCACGCCCCCCTGGAATGTATGGAATGATTTTCGCCCCTCCTCGCCAAAGACACCGATAATGTTCGCCCACCCCTTTTAACTATAGTAACACACTACCTTTTTAAAAAAAATGTCGAGCATAGGCTACTTTTTTAAACCACTCCTGCCTCCCCCCTAATCAAGAGGGGTCGGAATTATTCACATCTCCCCTGTAATTGATAACTCACTGAGAAAGACTAGAAGTAGAATAATGACAAGTATTATGGTTACCATAATAGAATGAAAATTCTGCTGCATAAATAGTGAGTGTTGTGCAATACCTTTCCTTCCTTCAGCTTGAACTCATACTTGGAAATGACTTAAACGTAGATGTCAACTTTCTTGGAACAGCGTATGTTGCATACATATATACCATATATAAAATTCATCTACGTCAGTCACTTTAATGATAAAACAGACTGCGATTTCAAAGTCAACAGCCTATTAAGATTTCATTCTATTCAATGCATCTATGGATGATAATACCGAAACTTGCTTGCTCGGCATTGTTTCCCTTCGACTCAGTAAAAAAACACATGTAAAAGTGACCAAATAACATTAAAGTATCCAATGATTAAATCATTTGTCATACTTGCACAGATTTACCTATAATATACCTTTTCAGTATGAATAAAAGAATTTCAATCGATCCCCATTAGCACAATATCTTATGCTTAAAGAAGATGTCAGGGAATTATTATCTTATTCTTCATCCAAAGACAGGGACTCTCCTTGTCCCCAGGGGATGCTTCCTAAGATAGCTAACCCTAAGCCTAAGCCTAACTGTAATCAGAAAGATCTAAGCTAACCTTAACCCCTACAGTGCAGTTGGTTTCTTTTGAGGCATCCCCTGGGGGACTGGGGGATGATGAAGCATGGTGGTTACAAAGCATCCCGATGTGATACAGGTGGGGGGGGGGGAGCCAGGGCTGTCTGTGGTCGAAGTATAAGATATAAGATATCCCAAAATATCTTATGATTGAAGAATAAGATGTTGTGCTAAAATGGTGCACCATCAAATATAGTCCTAACGTATACCTGTGCCCCTCAAAAGTAATACGGACATCTTAAATAAATTATGGACATAACACACTTCTCTCTTCTTATTTCAAGGCCAAATGATGACGATGAGATAGAATTGTTGTATGAAGCAAAGGTTCCCACGTCCCAGCGCCAGATAGTAGAATCATCCCTGGAAACCTTAGTCATGCCTCAGAGGGTACAGAGTGTCGCTGTGTCAACTGATGTCAAAGTCAAGCAAGTAGATAGCAGAGGTACAGTAGTCTGCTTCGTTAATAATATTGTATTTACATGGAGTAGAACATCTTGAATACTTTTGTCAACTTTCTCTGGCGAATTTATACAGATTCATACAGAAATACCAGCTTTAGGCCCTAGGTAGGAAAAGTGGCATCTCTAATGCATTTGTTTCTTTTATATTCTTTTGTAAACCATAACTAATTTGATTATGTTACACGTTTAAAGTTGGTGTTTGTTGTACTATATGAAATGTTTTTTTTTATGAATCAATTACATTGTATTTATATTGTATTCATGCATATTCCTTATTACAATGCTAAGTGACAATGTTTAAATCACCTGGTAATGTACTTTTAAACAGAACTGATCATCAGCAATCTACAGCCTGTGAATGGTGTGAAGGCAGGTGGAACACCAATAACCATTACAGGCTATTTCTTGGAGAACCTCGCCTCGGTCACCATTGGGGGTATCGACTGTCAATCGAAAATTAGGTAAGTCATAACTCCTGTATCTCTCTGGTCGCTCAGAGTTTCACGATTTAACCCTCTCACCGCCAGATTTCTCCATAGTTTTGTAGAGAATTTGAAAAAATATAAATTTATATAAAGAATTGAACTACTTGAACGTTCTTTGTGAACACAAATGGAATGTGGGACGCGACAGAGGGTGTCATGGGCTTTAATATGATACCAAACATGCTGGCGGTTAGAGGGGTTCTGATCGTTTACTATCAGGAGTATGTAGGTGTTACTTTTTTGTGTAATTTCTTTTTTTTTGGAATAAATAGCCAAAGTTACATACTACCAATAATCATTATTAACTTGTATTTTAGGGCTGTACCTGCAGATTATTGGTTGTAGATTCTACATACCATACTTTTATATTGATACCTTTAATAATAATAAAAATAAAAAATAAATAATTAAAACAAGTGTTTATAGATATCATGCAAAAAAGGTTTTAGTGATTTTATGCAACTCTTGTTCTTTAAATGGCATTGCCCCTTTCGTACAGAGCTAGAAAATAAATTTTTCTACCTATATGTTACTATACATTTATGCTGAATCTTCAAATAGCAGTGTAGGGCACCTATAACAATCATTGCTGTGATGAAAATTTCATCAAAATCCTAAGATGATTGACAGGTGTGACCCAAGGTCAGCCGAAGACCTGAGGTCACGCCTGTCAATCACCCAAAAGTACAATTGCCCTAATGAGGCACAATCATTGGGAACAGAAAGTATTTGACCATACCTTCCCCCAGTATACAGGCCCTGGGGAATCTATTGGAACTGTGGTCATGTTGCAAGGACCACTCTGTTACCTAGCAACAGCAATTCCAAACATTCCATGCCTAGCAACCAGCACAATAAGTGGGAATAGAAGGCATTTGACCATACCTACCCCCAGTATACAAGCCCTGGGGAATCTAATGGAACTATCGTCATGTTGCTAGGACCACTCTGTTACCTAGCAACAGCAATTCCAAACATTCCCTGCCTAGCAACTGGCACAATAGGTGGGAATAGAAGGTATTTGACTATACCTACCCCCAGTATACAAGCCCTGGGGATTCTATTGGAATTATTGTCATGTAGCTAGGACCATTCTATTACAATAGCAATTCCTAACATCTGACGAACGGCCCTAACTTATTTGTCATCCCCCACTACCGTGGATGCCTTTAATTTCAGTTGATCATCATAATCTAAAGATTATATGGAGAGATCAAGCCAGAACGGAACACTTGTGTTCGGTTCTGGCTTGTAATAATAATAATAACAATAATAATAATAATAATAATAATAATAATCATATTCTACATTTGCAGATCTCCCGTGGTCTACATATGCATCACTGGCCCCCTTCTGGATGGCAGTAAAGTTAACCAACCTCTAGGTGTGAAGAGTGGTGCTGTAGACTTGGACTTACAGTTCTCATACACTCCCGATCCCATCATCACCAATGTCAAGCCACTAAAATCTATCTTCGAGTGAGTGAGGTCTCAATGTTGGCCATATTTCTAGATTATAAAGTTAGCTGTTTAGAATGTATTGCCAGCCTGGAAAAAGTAAAATATTTTACATTAAATCAGTGAGAAAGACGCCGTTTGAACTTTAAACAGGGGTGATAATTATTTAAAGCTAACTCAAGCATCAAATGCTTAAAGGTTTCACTCTCTCTAGTGACATGCCACATGTCACTAAGCGCAAAACTATCCCATTGATGTGAAAGCCACTTAGACATATTGCATGAATGCATGGTTATTACTATCATTTATCAAAGAGAGGTTGACATCATTTCATTCATTTACCGTCTAATTCTGGTAATGCTAATTAATTAATTAATTGACCAATGCAAATAAGACTGGTTGATTATGATTGATAATGGTAACGGTCTTTACTTATTAGTGGAGGTGCCTCATTGACGGTGACTGGGGCTTACTTTGACAGTGTTGTCGTAAGACTCATGATGACCACCATCACATCCCTCGACACTGGGAAAAGCTACACCACACCAACTGTAAGTCGCACCCTTCACCGCATGAACCATCCGATTTAAGCAATTTTAAACGAAAATTAAAGCCTTCTTTAAGCAGATTAAAGCAACTTTAACCAACTTAGGGTGGCTGTCAACGATGGGTCAAAAGTATTTCAATTTATCACAAACTTTTTTCAAGATAACTTATATCAGTAAAAGTAGGGGTCCCGAGCTACCTTTTCAAATATTTAATTTAAAAAAGATAAAAGTATTTCCTTTAGACTAAAGCAGAAAATCATTTATTTGGTGAATAATGGTTGTAAAAATATTGGCATTTGGACAATTGAAAATAAAAAATGATAATACCGGTAATCAATTAATTGAAAGGTGGTGTAGAGGTGGATCCCAATTCCACCAGGTCCAGCAGAGACTCAGTAGTCAGGTGGTGTAAAGGAATCGATGTAGACCTACCACACTGTGACCCATCCTTACAAAATGAGGCACAAGTCGCAGATATTGGAATCTAGATATGGGCCCTTAACGGTAGAATGGTCAATGAAATATGGTATTTAGACTGAAATTCGGTCCTAAAAGTCCATTTTTATCAACCTAATTACGCTTACACTGGAAAATCCTATTTATTGTCTCCAGCTTATTAATTTTGATTGGAATGTTGTTTCATGACAGGCAATAGAATGTTCTGGTTGCCATGGGAACAAAAGTTAGAATGTTCTTAATAATAGTAATAGAGGGGGTATCCCAGCAGCTTTCAGGAAATGTTATATGATGTATGTGTCTGAAAAACTTATTCGGTCATTTGGTCATTGCTCAGACCCAGCTAATCATATTAAATAGATTTCACATTTGTCGGCATTTAATAGTTCTGATATCTCTGAACATAATGTTTGTCACACATTTTCTCAGCTTTAGATATTTCCAGATTTAATTTTCAAAAATAATTTTAGAATACTTCCCAGAACCCTACATACAAGTGTAAGATATCAAATGAAAGCTCTTGATGCATACTATCTGAATATGTGGCTAGCATAGTTTTCATATTTGGCGACTTGTACCTCATTTCCTAAGGATGGGTCACAATTTTAACTGTCACTGGGGTTGTGAATTTGCTCCCAGCTCATTCCTCAATATCCCCCTTTCCGTCCCCGTCATAAAGCAAGTCGGGCGGACTGTAAACGGCGACAATAAAGGTAGTATAGTTGCACTCTGGACGTGTTGCATACACCGTTGGTTGATGCGGCATCCAAGATATTGTTTGCAGCGCAAATTCTTTCAGCACATACATTAAAATGGCGATTTTGTTTTGCAATCAATGTAGGTTGTCAGTTCTTATTGTACTATATAAATTCTACGGGATCTCAGTACACTATTTTTGAACCTCCCTTTCCCACTTGTGATCTTAGCCCTTTCTTAATTTGCCCTGATCTGCACTACAAACGTGTTTCATTTACCATCTCAAAAAGTGTCACCTAGCCCCTACTCTGCAAATGTATCGGCATCTGAGTACATGCCACTCTTTTGGAGGGCTGTTCTGGGGAGGCCTCCCATAGAGCTCAATGTTAAAGAAAACAATTATGAACAAAAATAGTGAAAGTGACACTTGTACACTTTTTATTTCGCACACTTGAGGCAGAAATATTTGCCTCTTCACAAAGAAATGCACATACAATGAAAGGCATTGATAGAGAGAAGTGGTATATATGTCTCATTGTACTGAAAAGGCTGTATGAAAGAAACAAATTAGATTTAAAGTGGACTGAAAAATCTCTTAATTTTGTGGAAAACCGTTGTATAAGACCCTGAGTGCACAGTGGTGCCCTGGGTCAATTATCAAGGTATCCATGGTTCTTGTATAACATATGCTTGATGCCCATCTGCATGCTCTACATTGTTTTTTAGGAGTGCAGTATCCGATCAGAAACCCAGCTCATTTGTCCTACCGCACCCATCGTTCTGAATCGTCTCCTTCGAAAGAGGAAACGCCGGGAGGCTGTGTCGGTCAACCGACAGGAGAATCTCGAAGTACGGATATCCTTCCAATTGGACGGAGTGGAAGCCTATAGAAACCTGACTGGCACCGCCCTGGAGGAATTCAGCGAGATAACGTATTATGCAAACCCGGTCATTGAGCCGTTTAGACCTGCTCTCCTCACCTTCACCTCTTCATGGCCAGTGCAGGAGAAATTTATTGAAATCAAGGTTCGAATTCAATTATTAATTTCCACCACCTTTTACAGAAAAGACAGCACGTTACTAAAGCTCAAAGGGGTCGGGCACACAAAAGTACACCAATTCCCACTGTTGTTTAGAAATGATCACTCCCAAACTCTTCTGATTATGACTAAAATAAAGGTTCCTACTTTCATACAAATTGTTCATTTTTCCTGAAATTTCTGTTTTTAATTATGGTATTTCCTACAGATATTAGACACAGTGTTGGATGGATATGTATGTCTTTGATATATTGTATGTCCAGCACAACAAGGAGTAGTAGGCAGTTGAAGCGGTGTACCCGTGTACATTTTTCAAATCAAATGAAGGATGCGAGTGTCTAGCCAGGCCACCTAGCGTCAGTGAAACTGACTACATTGTATATGCACGTGGGGACGAACTTACCAAGTCACTAGACTCCGCACATTCAGTGCGTAATCTTAAATCCCCACTTTTTGCGTAATCTTATTCAGTTTCCAGGCCTATCCTCTAGATGGCAGCACTGTAAGTTAGTAAAATCATTGTATATATCGGGGGCTCTGCCCCCGCCCCATCCCCTTTCTTTCTCTCTTCTTTTTCTTTATGAAACTGTAACAGAACTAAAACCGAACCCATCTCCCCCTAAAGGATGGGTCGATACAATGGGGCCATCTTGAGAAATGGAGGGAATCATTAAGATTACGCGAAAAGTGTGTTTTTTAAGATTACGCACTGAATGTGCGGCGTCTAGTGACTCGGTAAGTTCGTTCCTACTTGCATTGTATAATATGCACTCATGGAGATTCGAGATCACACAGCCAAGCATTGCATGTAGATCCGAAATAAGATGCTTTGTGAATTGAGTGAGGGAACTACTCTAACCCCCCTTAATGATTGTTGGCAGAGCATTACACTACTCATAATCATTACTGAATAATAAACATGACATTTTTTCGAAGTTGAGCTTTGAATTCATTGATACTTTATTCACGTTCTCTTTGGAATTTGGTTTCAATACTCAAAATGAAAATACAACACTGTAGAATAGATATGGTATGAACCATATCGTGCATGATCGAAAAGGCTCTACCTGGTTTAAAGGTACTTCTTCTTTTCCATGCATCTAGGGTAAGAACCTGCTCATCGCGCTAGAGAAGCAGGAATACATTGTGATGATCGGTGAAGGAATATGCGACAATGTGATTGTGCAGAGCAATATAATCATTTGTGAACCCCCCAAAACCCGTCCAAAGGTAGCTGCTGAGGACGATGTCGGATACAACAGAATACCTGTAAAGGTGATTAATGCATTCTTTTACTTCAACCTGAGTTTTAAAACTACCTTCAAAAGGGGCCGGTTTTAATAGTGTTATACACTGTAAAAGGTTGCTTGCCATTTTTGTAGGTAGCAGGTAAACAATAGAATCTACTGTTAATATACAGTAGATTCTACTGTGGATTCATTCTACAGTAGATTCTACTGTAGATATACAGCAGATTCTGCTGTGTACCTACACTAACTATTTACAGTGTATATGTAATGCATCACAGAGATTAATCACTGTTTTGTGATCCACTATAGGTGCTGAAGAATAATCTATATCATATAACGCTATAGCCTAGTCTAATACGGCTGAAACATTACATTATCCCCTTCAAAAAGGTCTTGCAAAAATTCTCTTTTTCAGCTCTTCTATGCCAGTCAGGTTGGAGATCTTGGGCATCTGAGCTACGTCCAGAACCTATGGGAATACCCGCCTGGACGCTATGGTATTATTGGTTCCCTCTGCGTGGTGATCCTCCTGATCGTCATCATCGCTGCCTGTTGTATCTACAAGAAGAGAACCTCTAAACCTGAGATTAGCCAATCTGGGGACTACCCAACAGCCCAGCAGCACCTCAACCTGGCCCAGAAAGTGAAGAGGTGGAGCAGGAAAAGCCCCAAGAGGTTTAGTTCATTTATCCCAACTGGAACTAGAGCTCAAACAAACTATGCACCATCCTCATATGATGGGGACCATCCAGGAAAACACCAGCCATACTGGGATAACTATTGAGATGTCCCAGCTAACAAAAAAACGTTATTTTACGTCAAAATAACGTTCTAAAACTGTAGATAACGTTATTCCACAGTGAGGAGCCTTAGAGAAACGTTATATAACGTTAAATAACGTTACAAAATGCTGCATAACGTTTTTTGTTTACTGGGGTAGACTGCACTCAAAAAGTAAACTTGTCTCCAGACTCTTCCAAGTGGCTGTCACAAAATAAACCAGTCAAAAACTCGTCTAAGTGACAAGGAAGCGGGTCTTCTAGATGGAGAAAGAAGACCCACTTGGCATATGCCAGCCCAAAACCCGACATTTGCCAGCTCCAGATTCTATTTGTGGGATGGTAACTTGATAGGTTAGACAACTTTTGACTCATTTAATTTATGACAATCACTTAGACCAGTCTGGAGACAAGTTTACTTTTTCAGTGTGGGACCAGGCATAATTGTGGTGTGATCAGCGATCTTGATAGTGCAGGACGCACACTGATGTTCAGACCTTAGTCAGTATTGGCCAACAACTCAAGTCACGAGTGATTTTCCCTGTTAGTCATTTTTGGCTCCTTGTACAACCAAACACGGTTAGTCAATACTATAGTCAGTAGTGACCAACCCACCTTGGTCTTTTCATTTCTATGAGTACTTAGGCTAAGTCTTTTTGAGCAAGGCATCAGGCATAATATTTTGTTTTGACTCAGTCCTTTTTGAATATCAGTTCATCATTCTGACCGATATTCTCATGACTACCCTGGGAGAGCCACTACAGATTAGGCCCCAGAACATGAAGATTATCAGTACATTAGTAAAGGCCCCCTTTCCTAGGCCGCCACACTGATGCATAGAAATAATGTGATTGCCCACGTTCCCAGTGGGCACAAACTTCAGTTCAACTTTGAATCAATATTAATTCAACATTGACAACCATTTATCAATGCTGATTCAATGTGCTGTGCCCGCTGGGGTTCCACTGCTGCTACAGAGTATTGTTCACTAACAATTTTACTATTACTGTGCCCATACCTTATGTTAGACGAACTGGTGGGGCCCACACAGGAATTCTTTGAAACCCTTCTAGAACAGCATATTACTTTCTTGCATTATGTCCTTTATAGTCATGGTACATGAATACAGCCCTGTCGAGTAGCCAGTGCTGCATTCAAGCTTTAGGGTTGATACACTTCCTAAGGGTCAGCTCTATGTATAAATGCAACCCTGGCGATACGACTTGTCAACGCTGCATTTCTATGGCTGCATAATTAATCAGAGGGCAATATTATAATGGGCAATATACTGTTGGTAGGGGTTGGCATGCACCATCTGCTATCAGGCAATGGATTCAACATGAGGTAACATTTAATTCAGGGGCGTGGCAAGCAGTTTCAAAGTAGGGCTATTTTGACCCTTTTTGAGCCCTTTTTACTTGACCTTTCTGGTTTGACCTTTTTAGGGGTCGGTCAAAAGTTGCCACGCCCCTGAAAATTTAACATAAAGGCATTGTGTACATAGCTATGTGGGTGTACAGTTTAGTTATTGAATGTAAAAAAGCTATCAATGTGGATGTAGATACATAACCTAGACAGTGCTAGACATTAATCAAAACTATTTTTGCAGGCAAAAGTAGATATATGGTTCTGACTCATCCTATTTGGCAGTGTTTGGCTCCAACAATCAAATATGATATATATATATATATATATATATATATATATATATATATATATATATATATATATATATATATATATATATAGCCTATATATATATATATATGTATATATATATATATATATATATATATATATATATATATATATGCGTTCAGGAAGCCCAAAAGTGTAACCTAATGTATTATATAATATCAAACCTAGCATAGCAATATGAAATGTGTTAGCCATCTCCTGGAGAGATGGTCATATCTAAAACGTTTAAACTTGCCATGGACAATAATATGCATCATATATAATTATGTATATTTCATTAGCAGGTACCACGTGGACTTCCAGTTTTTGAGAACTGGCTCCTTGAATATGACACTGTGTGGGAAGTCCATTCGCAAGTGCCAAAGAGTCTATTTTAGCTTGTTTTTGATATGTCTCTATCTAAATAACATAAGTATGCCAATAACAAAATATCCAAACTCTTTTTAACATTTGGCCACAGCTATTGATCTTGAAATGGTGTTTTCATTTTGTTTTCATCATAGAAATCCTTGTGAGACCCTCTATCAATTGTTTTTTTTAAACAATTCGATTTAGAATGAAAGTCATGTTTCCATGGCAACCAACATGTGCAACAACGGCAATTTAAGCCCAAAAATGTTGTTTTTAAAATACGGAAGGTTTTCACCAAAGATGGAGTTTTCTAAAGTGACATATTGTATTCTAGATTAAAAAGTAGTAAGGATCAAATTTTTGCTTTATTTTGAGCCTGCTTGGTTATATGGACCTAAGTGGTGTTAGTACTAAAATCCCGTACGGAGGTCCCTTTTCCCTCATTGATCCACACTTTTAATGGAGAATCTTGCTGGCAAAAGAAATTCCATAAGTTTAGATTATATTTGGCTTCACACCAAATATTGACTCTTTTGTGCCTATAAATGGAAACCTCCATCGTCCTGCGATATGTTCATAGTCAGCCATTACATAGGCTGCCTAGTGTGGTTAAGTTAAGTGTAAATAATTTGGTAAGTCCTACGACTAACAAATCAGTTTCCATTTGTACCATAAACATTGTCTCTATTGCAATGAATAAAATTATTATTATGGTAGTGCTTTGGAGGATGTCTGTGGTAAGACAGAAATGAAATATGTATAATAACATGCTATTTGCATTCCTCATCGGTAAAACATTCATATTCATGAAATGGATGTACTTGATGAAATAACAGAACCTCATGCATGTGTATGCACACGCAGTAGCTGAATATCGTGCAACCCGTTATTAACATTACTTTTGGTAAAAATAAATACCCTATTCAAGTATTTGTTTTTCATTCATTCATATGAAACATTTTCAAATTGATTTATTCAGGGATATGATATCAATCTAAATATTCTTTACAAAATAGCAATAGTACCGTAGTTCAGTTATCAGATTATTAAGATCTCTATCAACTAATCAATCAAACTAGTGGTAATTGCCCACATGCATGTTTGTGACACATGTTCTGAATTGGTAACAAAAGATACAGCACTCTTGAATATAGTTTGCATTGTGTATATTCTTTATTCAACACTTGTCGAATGCCATCTAGGGATTTAAGTAGGTACAACACCGATCTCAGCAGTGTGCAATAACATCAGACCTTCCATCAAGAGTGAACACATAAACCCTTTTTTCTTGATTACATTGTAGATCTATAATAAAGGTTTCCCACACTGACCCTATATTCCTCTTAACTACAGCAGTTGGTGTCCCGAGACACAAATCATATTTTAAATTACCTAGGTCTTTAGATCCTCAAAGACAATTTAGTGGATAATTAGGGCAAAAACATCCCAATAAGTTTTCTAACAAATGACCTGGCAAGAGAACTGTACAAGGGGAGTGATACCATAAGTTCCCTCTTTAACATGGGTTATACGTGTAAGTTCGTACAAAACACATTCAATAATAGATTTTGGGCATGAAGAAATATCAAATCATCAAATGAGACTATTCAGCAGTTCTTGATTATCATAAATACAGGCTATGGTAAAGTATATAATATGGGACGCTCAGTCTCTGCAAGAGACAAAGCTAAGCAACGATGGAAGACTATTTTGGCAATTCTTAATCTTACACCAGTGAAACTCATAACTGAGGAGGACATATTTGAATTCAAGATACAAATATATTTCATGGAAGCAGCGATACGAATAGGATGCTGTTCGATTCTTTGAGTGGTACAGTACAAAGATGGTACCCCTTTAGTGGTGTAATATGTCAGGTAAAGGAATATGACAATGTCTTCCATCTCTCTGTTAAATGCAAAATTAATTGATATCAACTGAAATATTTTATCTGTTGTTACTGAGCAGATTTTTCCTTACAAGTTATTAAGAGTGCAGAATACATGTAAGTAATCATTGAAGAAATAATGACAGGATACAGGCATGACATATGTGGGTAGCCTATGTTCTACTTCATTGTAATACCTTAGAATGAGAATGTAAGTGATAGGTAACTGAACATTATCTAAAAATCATGACTAGTGCCATAGTGTCGGCTACAGTGACAAAAATAAAGGCAATTTTATAATTAAGGCAGTAACATATAATAAAGGTAATCAGAGTACCTGCATTTTATTAAACAACACAACTAGGGCAATGTAAATATTAGTGTTAAAACAGAATATTTTATAGGCATATACATGTCTATGCTCATTTTAGACAACTACAGGGAAACATTATTGCATTTAATCTCATACAGTGTTTGACAAAGCAGTCTTGATATCGACTTTCTGGGCAGTTTTCATTATATCCCCCTTTTGATTTCACCCACACATGTAGACATTTTATAATAAGTGTAATTTCAATTGATGTTTCACGTTTACCAGTATAATGCAACATCCCTCACCTTTCCATCCTTCCCTTTTCATAAATATCCATACATAATATGTGTTTTATCAAAAATTATCTATCCTGAAAATATTGCCTAACACATACCTTTTGTATATGTACTATTATTGCCCAATTTATCAATATAAGAGATGTTCATTGTTTTGACATTATCATTCGGTTTATAGTGCATGCATAGTTTAAGCACCTACTGTAAATTAGCTTCAGCTTCATAGTGATCACTGAGTTAGACTGCAGTGTTAGCAATAGTGGAATAGCTTAAATTTGTTTGAGGTCAGTATTGATTATTTAGATATCTCTACTTAGCATTTTAGTAGTCTACAATTCCCAGAAAAAAGGGAACCCAGACTAATATATCCATATGTAAGTGCATAGCGCATGTTCGATTTGTTCCTTTGGGAAACGGACAACAATGGAATGTTATAACAGACAACATTGTATCATTCATTTCTTACATCAAAACTTCTTAAGTTTGAACTTTTAAAATGTTAAGACAACCCTGCCTCTGAACAAATAAATATGCATTCATATGTTCATCAAATAAACCATCGCATTTCTGTTCTGCATATAGTGTTTTCAAAGTGGACACAATATAAATAGCTATAATAATATAACTGTCATGTTTGGCAAATGCATAAAAAAAATCAAAACAGCAGTCTTTTGGTGGACCATTGACACTTGAATCTCAGAATCCTACAGATAAGGCACTATGCATGTCCACTACATCATACAATCTTTTTTCCGCAGTACGTTCTGATGCAAATGGTTTTGCATTACGTTCTGATGCAACTTCTTTTTGCAACTTCTCCTGTAAATATCTATGATGGTTATATTAATAAATATTAAAGCAATCTAGAAATATATAACTTTATGGCAAACAACTCAGACCTTACAACTACGATATAAAAGATCTTCCATAACTAGGCTAATCACACAGGCTGAGCACCAGAGTTCACTCTCACTCTTCCTTATTCCTTTGACACAGTACAACCACCGTTTATAAAACTATAAACGGTATTCTTTCTTGAAGGACAAACTGTATGTTATAGTGCCCATTTTATGAGACATTAATTGTTTATTCAAAAATCGTTGGAACTTGTTCCAGGACTCTGCATTTAATTGGAGCCAAAACAAAATGATAACACAGATATTGAAAAAGCTATTCTACAATGTGATACATTGTACAAAGGCTCAATATATGTCGTCAAGCAGGCATCATCACTATACAATGTACTAGGGTTAAGGATAATTATATATCCATAATCTGAACACATTTTCAACCAAAATAGTACCAAATACTATAAGGGTGATACCAACCAAGCATGTCTGTGATATATTTCCAGAATCCTACTTCATTGAATGTCCAGCAGGATATACTTCTTCATATATATGATCAGTAATATTATAAACAGATGATAAAACACTTAGCAGCATTATGTTCATCCAAAGACTTTGGGATAACCATATTGTATATCACAGTGGGAAAATCCTTAGATACAAGCCAAATAAATGTGTAGCATGAGAAGTTAAGGGGGAAATTCCCCTATACACATTCTCAGATGTACAACTAATTTCTTCCCTTATACCAGATGTCCACATTAATACTGCATACAACACATAACTCTTCAACACAAACCATACACTATTTACAATTCATCACGCTCTTCTGGCGTTTGCTTTGTCCTCAACTCTCTGATAATCTTTCTTGCAATGACATGAGCCTTTTCGTCAAACTTAGGGTTGAGCGTGTACCACAAGGCAATGGCGCAGCGCTGGCCAGCCTGAACTGCCTTTACACCATGGAAGTTCCCTGCATTGAAGCCCACCAGCATGCCTTCATGGGGTTTGAGGGAAGCCTGAAAGCAAAAGTTAAGGAAACTATTATTGGAGATGATTTTATTATATTTTAACCCACACAGTGATGTGCTATCTGCAGTTCCGATGTGTGAAATGGCCATCTGTGTGTGAATGTGGTATTTGGTGAAAACACTAATGTATTCTTTTTTTTATCTCTCTTGCGCTAATGGAGCAGTTTTTCTGAATCTTATTATTTCATTGTTTGAGCATTACATATACTAAAAAACAGTATAATTGTGACATGGACTGGGAAAAGGGACCTTAATGCACCCTGCACTAAGGACCTTTTTCGCAGATTGTGTCACATATGGCTTTGATTTGTGTAGAGAGAAAGGGCCCCATATAGATAACTATGCAGATCCTAGATTCATGAATTCAAGCAGACAGTGATGTGCTAAGTCTGTTGTGACATTTTCAGCAACATAGAAATACTTCATCTTTCACCACATACTGTTAAGACATCGACTTTCTAGTAGTACTGCACATGAAGGCAACACAACACCATTGGGTATGTATACACACACATGTAACTCCATCCAGATCCTTGTTTTGTGTAATATTTCATTCTAGGGGGTTACACATTAGCAGATTGGTTGCTCTAGATTATTAACTGCATACTTTGAATATATGCATAGGTTAAGAAAGGAGAAAATGTCAAGAAGGGTTTTAAAGAACCTGGGTATGTTACATTGTTAGATTTAAGATATTAATAACACATTTAGGAAAATACGAAGCAATGGTGTATTCACTGCAATATTACAGCAATTAGTGATTAATTGCCTTTTGCAGGCACTGGATATCAAATTTTAAGCCTTGTAACTTTGTTCAAAAGTAGGAAGTTACAAGTTTTGAATTATTTTTAGCTCTAAAATCGTTATAAATTGGCAGAGGGGTATGCTGAAATGAAATAAAAACTTGATATAGCAAGCAGACACAACTTTGTGCATGTTTGAATTGGCACTGCTCCTCATACATTGTACATCTAACATTGAAGAGGTG